>VUQJ01044959.1:0-13290 GCA_015108635.1 Andinoacara biseriatus | reverse complement strand
CCTGAGTGGCTGACAGGTGTGTTTGATGGGTGACCCAATGCTGGGTTTGGTGGTTGTTCATCTGATGTTGATTGGCCTTCTGAAAGAGTGTGTCCCAAATGTCTCATCCTGCCATCTGATACAGCAAAAAAGATGATTATTACTGAGAGAGAAATGCAGCAGCAAGGTGCTGTAACGGCTAGCTGTGACTGCATGTATGAATCTGTATGCAGGTGTGAGGGCATCACAGGAAAAGAAAGCATTCCAGTCATGCATCCAAATAGCATAAAAAGGCTCCTTCTTCAAACTGGGCTTAAGGAAGAAGTAATACTTACAGGGAGTCAGTGAGAGTTACGAGTAAATCAGAAAACAGTGTAGCAGAAGAGATGAAATAATGAAAATGTAAAACTGGCACTGAAGGCATTTACAGCTGACTGCACGTGTTCAATGAATCAGAATCAGAAATCAGAAAGTTTTATGGACACCATTTGTATTTTTTTTTGTTTTGTTCTGTTTTTGTTTGTTTTTGCAGGAACCACATGCCTGTATGCTACTTTCTTCTTTTTCCTATTAACATACCTCTAGTATAAAAGCAAAAATCCAGAACACTATGTTGGGAACGAGTCAAGATAAGTCATGAAGGCAGCCACATGTGAACCTCTAAAGACTAAAGAATAAGAATAAGCAACACGTTTTTTTCTAGGAAAAGGGCTTAATCCATGAGCATGCTATATACTCCACACTCTTTCACATCAACACTTTTTTGTGCTTTGAAAAAGAGGATTAAGAGATTACTTGACTGGTAATATTGTAGCAATACATATCCCAAGGGCTGATTTATTTTAAACTAAGTCTCACTATTTCACTCTGAAACTACATGATTAATAAATCAAGAAAAACATGAAAACGACACATTTAGACAGTTCACTCTGTGATAGGTTAAGAGTAACCCACAGCTTATGGCCTCTGTCTACAGTGTACACTCTCTAATATCACCTTTCAGTCACCCTTATGGCTTTAGTACCTATGCACTTGGTTTGAAGATACGTGAGCCAATAATTTTATAGTATATGACTTGCTTTTTAATCATTAAATAAATAATTTTAAAGAAAGACTGCTGCATAAAGTTACTGATTCTATATGACTAAGCTAAAGCATGACTGGTTGTGACACAGTCAGGATAATGCTCATTTGTTACACTAAAACAAGCACTAAGCATTGTCCTAACAATGCGGGTTAAAATATGCATCAATGCAGCATAGAGCACCACTTTCAATGAGAGATTTTTAAAATAAAATACAACCTACTCTTGCAGTGAATTAATTTGTCAATTAAATATATTTCTGTGGCAACATTTTTCATTGTCACTAATTAGAGCAGTAACACACCACAGATCAACAGCAGTTATTCAATCAGCTACTACCTGTTTAAAATTAAATCTTCTTAACTACAAATTGAAACAGTAAAGAACACCTTTAAAAAGGTGTTTTTATCTTTACTGCATTAGAATGCTATTTAACAGTTTCCACTTTTTTGGTGTTAAAGAGGGAATAGCACTAATCTCTAAAGTAGAATCGTGAGCTATATCTGAGGAAGTCAAGGCAGATCTAGGTTCTGTCTATTTAGGACAAAAAAAGTGGAAGTCCGCACACCAAAGAACTCCTGGAGAGAAAAATGAGTTATTCCAGCCTCAATAAGAATGAGTAACATTTTGGGCACAGCTGCCCTTCTTCAGACTTGGAAAAGATTTTTGGAAAAGAAGTCTGAAGAAGGGCAGCTGTGCCCGAAACGTTACTCATTCTTATTGAAGCTGGAATAAATAATTTTTCTCTCCAGGAGCTCTTTGGTCTGCGGACTTCCCCTTTTTTTTGTCTATTGCTTGTTTTTGTTCCTGCACCCTTTTGACCCTTTTGTGGATGTGCGTGCTCTTCTTCTTATTCTGTCTATTTAGGAGACATAAAGTTTTCTGACTGTGCTAGCTCCACGCCCCATGCTCCATGCTCCACTCTGTTCTTTTTTTTTATGCATGGCTGTTTTATGTTTGCCTTTTTGTGAATCTTATTGTATGCAGAGGTTAGAATGTATGCAAACATCAACAAGTGCTCCACTAAATCTAAATCTGATCAAGGACAAACTTGTCTTAAAAGTCACCAAATTCATGCAAAGCACCTCTGTGACCTATAGTGTATAGCCACTACAATCGATAAAATCAGTGTTGTGCTACAATCAGAAAGTCAACTGTTCAGCTACAACGCATGTGCACCTCTTACCATTTCCCCTCCAGGAGATGGGAGCCCCTTTGATGAGCACGCCCTGGCTGTTTCGGTACAGATAGTACTTCAAGTGTTTCTGTTTCTTGGGCTGGGTGCTGAGCTTCAGGTTAATGTGATTGGAGAACTCTGTGAAATAGCGGAAACCTTTCTCTCCACAGCCCATGCAATTTCCTGAGAACCCTGTTGGTGGCACCAAAGAAAAAATTGCGTGATTAAAACTGAAAGTGTGTTTCACACAGGCTGAATGTCATAAAGGCATTGAAATACAAAACCAAGGGTGTTTATTTCATCTTTCACTGGACAAATCGTTTTCACTTTACAGCAATGATTTCCTCTTTAAGTCTACTGTCTCACCCAGCAGAGCGTAACGACCCCGTTCGTCTGGCAGGAAGCGGCGGTCCACAGCACACACCAGCAGGTTCTCAGGAAGAGAAGGAGACTTTACCCCAACCAACATGAACCCGGGGGGCACATCCATGGGATCGGTTGCAAGCGAGGACAAACGGAGGTCCCTGCCCGCCTGACAAAAGCCTGTGGAGTGGATAATCAGGGATGGAAAAGCTATTTTCACTAAATTATTAGGCAGTATGTCCAGCGACTGACTATCCAGGGTTTACTGCATCTCACCCAATCACAGCTGGAACAGGCTTCACCTCAAGAGCAGGTACAAAATTCAGATTTTGCCCCCATTTCTCCACCCATTATGTACAACACATTCACAGAGGAGGTGAACCCTTAAAAGTACAGCTCCTGGTGTGCCTGCTCCAAATTTTATTCAATGTGACTCTCTTGTAGATGTGATCCAGAGAGCGTATGCTTATTGGTTTTTATATGATGTTTATGTGCATGTGTACAAACCATCAGTGGTGCAGCATCCTTCAGGCGGGGGCTTCATCTGGTAGGGTATTGGAGGACTATTAGACTCCGAGCCGTCTTCATCATCTTCATCTATTTGGCATTTTTGGGGCACAAACAAAATCTTTACATTTTCAGCATAAACAAATGTGACAGGAAAATAATATCTAAAGAAAGCTAAAGAAAAACTGGACATTACAGAAAAATTTAACTCTTTTGGCAAACAAAATATAATTTTTCCTGTCCATCCTTAAAACCCACCGTCACGTGCCAGTGGCTGCTCTGTCTCAAGGTATAACTGTGAGAAGACAGGTCGGGGCACTACGGTGTTCGACCTCAGCGATGCCTCAATGGAGTTATGGAGAACCTCCTCAAAGCGTGTGGTCCGTAGCTGGCCTGCATAAGAGTTCCCCATTGGTGTCCTGTAAAAACAAGGTGACCTTACCTTGTGTTAATCTGTAACTGTAAGACAGACTGCTTATTATAAAACAGAATACATTCAAGTCCTGTTAACATATAACTGCTTTTGAAGCCCTATGACATCATGTTTAAACGCACTGGCTCATTCTGTTGAGTCACACACACACACACTCACAGACAAATCCACACTTATGCACAAAATAAAAATAATCAGAAACACATCTAGTCACAAAGAAACCCACAGAGAAACACACACAGGCCTGCACACGTCTAAACAGTGGTTAGTGGTGGATGGAATCTGTCCAGACAGCATGATATAAAATCAGCTGCACTGACAGAGTCAGGGCACCCTGACCTAGACGCTACTCCCTCTCTCTGTTTTTCTCCTTTCTGTTCAAGTGCATCTCTCTCTCTCTCTCGGCTCTCCCTCTGCTTCACTTTACTTCTCTGCTCTAAAACAGATGAGACTGTTTTTCATAAATTTTTAATGTCAATTACAAATACAAAATGTAAAAAACATTAAGTATTTTCAAAGAAGACTTCTGTCAGAACCAAATGTGCTGTACAGAGAACAAACTGGTTGAAAGCAGAGGGAGAAAAAAAAACAAGACTGAATTTTAAACACCAACTTAATCCCCCTTCTCTGAACCTCTGTTTTTCATTAATTCATATATCTTGATATTTAAAATTGGATGTCATATTTTGACTTGATTTTCTACATAAGCCTCAGAGGTTCAAGTTTCTGTCTCCCTGCTGATTTATCAGACATACAATCCATACACTGCATCTCATAAACATTTTATACATTTAATTAAACACATATCATTGAAATTTCAATGAAAACTACTTGTGGTCTCCATTACCATTCTTCAGGAGGAAAAATCTAAGCAGTAACCAGCAGAGCTGAAGAAATCCTTATATTTGCTCTTTCAACAACAGAACTCAACCTTTATTATAGGTTTTCTATAATCAAGATAATTTCTGTGATGGAAGTCCGCTTATATTCCACATCACACTGCCTAATGGGATAGCTAGAGTTACTCCTTCTACTGTTTATTTATTCATTTATGAATGGGATAATCCCGAAGCATTTTAAACCCATCTGAGACTCAGATACATCTTATAGTATCTGAAATGATAAGAGATGTAGACAAAAAGGGGAAGCTCTGGCTTGGTTGGTTCAATTGCCTCTGCAACCCAAGTTGCTACAGACGGCAGTTTCTGAATAGGGGACTGAAAAGCATCATGAAGTACTATAGAGGATTTCCAAGATTAAAAATTGCTATAGAAGGCTTCCTAGAGAGAGGGAGGGAGACACTATAGCAAAGTGCATTTGAACTGAAAGAAATCTCAATGAAAGGCCCCCAAAATTTTAAAAATTAAAAAATTCAGCTTAAACAAATCATTTTTTTTTAATGTAACACAAACTTTTCTCTAAACATGTATTACAAAATGAAGTTCCACACATGATACATCTCATCTTGCTTACAGCCTTATTTTCTCATCTTGAAACATGCTGGAAATAAAACACATCCGCTTTCTTTCTTTCTCTCTCTCACACACACACACACACACACACACACACACACACAACCTTCTGCTTCCACACTTTCATATGTAAAGAAGCAGAGGAGGCTTTTAATGCCTTGCACCATCTTGTAGAGAGCAGAAGACAAAAAGCCCTGTCATAACACAGTCGGGACTGAGAGGAAGTAATCACACCTTCTACTAAAGTGCAGTCTGATCTTTTTACAACCACAGAAAGAGACAACAGGGAGAGAAATGGAAGGGAAAGCAGATTAAAGCAGAGAGGTGCACTCCACCCTTTACTGAATCTTAACCAAAATCCTAAACTTCAAATAGGCAAGTACTATCAGTCTAAAAAACAGAACTGGCTTGAGCTGTGTGGTCTGGTTTTGTAGCTACCTGATAATAAAAAGAGAATTTCCATGAAAGTTTAAAGTGGTTCCTTGTGGTACTACTTCAAAGACAGATTTTCTTCACATATTGTTATAGGATATTGTGATTCAAAAAGACTCAAAGAACACAAAGCAGTCAAAGAAATCTTCTCCTGGGACTTGTATTGTTCAATGAAAATACCCAACTCCATCTTTAATCTCTAGCTGCACATCCATGGATCAGATTCTTGACTTAAGCAAAGCACCAACACAATTCTATGACAGTCCAACATTCAAAATCCTAAGTATTAGCAACAGCATCAGTGCAGCATTAATGTGTAGATGGCATTTTACTGCTGCAGATGTTTTCTTTTCACCCACTTTTAATCACATGCTAGAAGATCATTGCATGTTTGTAAAAAGTCCCCTTTTCGTGAGTTCAGAAACACTGCCCTATTGCAGCTAATGCAAAAAAGGGGCATTAACACAGCTTTTATATAATTTTAAAAAGCAAAAACAATGTTCTCAACCATAGGAAATAAAAACCTCATCTTTTGGTTTAATATAACATTCAAGATACACCAAAAACAATGGTATGAAATTTTGTAATCTGACAAGTTAGGTGAAGCTGTTAGACAAAATAGGAGTAAAAAATGGTCTGGAGCATAAGTATCGAGTTGCAATTAGTTAAAATACCTAGGTAAAGAACAAATAGTCTAGTACTATTAATTTTGTTGCACTCTATTACTTCTATGCATGTACTGTTACTGTATTACAGGTGAATTTATTATCAGCAAACCCCAGAGACAAGTCATACATAAAGGAAGACATGTAGCCAAGATGAGAGAATTTATCTCTAAACTTTTAAGGAAGCTTTCCTGATCTTTTCTCTTCCCATCTCCCCCTCCTTCTTCTCTCCTTGGCATGGAAGTGAGAGATCCTTTCATGTCCCCCCCTCCTCCTCTTCTTCTCTTTCTGCCTCTGTTTCACCCTGGGGAGAGAGGCACTATTGTGGTGGTTTATGACCTCTTGGACCCTGTTCCCACCGCTGGCTTCAAACACAGCACCTCACACATACAAACCTGTAGTTAGCATCCCTCAAAGCCCTGAGCACCACCCAATCCGCATGCCACACTTTGGCACCAATATTTTTATATGAAATATTTTAACACTTTTAAATATTTGGATTTAGCTGGCTTTGAAAAAACAAATGAAGGTGATGAGCTCTAACATTATTTTTAATCAAATCTGAGAATCTTAGGTAATCTGCACACTTCCTTGCTAATATATGCAAACTCTCACGAACTGACTTTTGAGGGCATGGATGAATCTTACTGAGTGAAATGATTGGGGTCAAAGGGGAGCTCAGATAACAATGTTTAGCTAAGGCTTTGATGTGCCTTATACTTCTTATACACATGTGCACAAACATGCACAGTCTCACACACACATGCAAACACACACACACACACACACACACACACACACACACACATTACATAGGCACTCACGCATGCTGTCTCATAGGCTCTGGCTCAGTCGACACAAAAGCCTTGTCTTGAGGGTTGAAAGGTCATCCTGGGAGAGGTCAGATAAGAACCCCAGGCTCTTTCTCTGTTGGCCAGGCGCACATACCAGTCACACACAAACACATGCAGTAGTCCTGCTTTTCTTTCTTTATGTTCAGTCAGACACGAGGGGTTGCAGTCTCCATGGACCCACACAGATACAGCCATCAACCCATGATGGACATTACATTAACTTACATTAAATTTCTGAAGACTAACTCTAGCCTTAATTTTTAATTGTCTAACTGTTATCTAACCTTAAAACATGTTCTCACCTCTATATTTAACTATTTCATGGTTTCTTTTCCCTATTTATATATAAGACATAGCCCATGTCAGAGATTTAGATCCCTGCATGAAATAATACCTGAACCACACACATACAACATCATTTACGAACAGTTCCTGTTAATGATCCTGTTAACACTGCTGGTCATATTAGTGTGGATATATTCAGTTAATTGTGCATGCCACTGTGTGTGAGAGAGATCCAATGATAAGCCAAAGGAATGTCGAGCAGTCAGCTGGCCAGTACAGCATGTCTTTCAGCACCAAACAGCAGAATTAGAAAAGAAAATACCTCCAGCTTTGCAGATGCTCTGTGAGCACTGAGCCAAAGCCTGACACATATGTAAGGGGAAGCCAATTATACACACACAAAAACACAAATGGACCTTCAGATGGGTCCATAACTGACCGATGACCCACAGCAAATGCTTTCATTCACAGTTGGCGCAACAGACACTAGATCGATGGTGAGGAAGCCAACTGGCTAACTGGTCAGGCAACCCTTCAGCCAGCCATTCAAGCACCCATCCACACATTGCACTGGAAAGTCAGCTAACCATTCACCTCTGCCAGCACTAAGATATCCAATCACTGCAAATCACCTTCTAAAAAAATTTCACTGACGTCTCCTTCTAAGCATGCCTACATAGATGTACTTCCCTTACGCTGTTTGCCCAGTATATTACAACACAATAATACAAGCAAACATACATGCTGAATTGTGTCTGACTACATACAGTACACAACACATCTGCGGGAGTTAGTGTACATAAAAAAAAAAATAGCTGGAAGGGACTACAAAGCTCCAACTCCCTGAATTTTCAGTGTCTGCTATCTCACTCAGTGTCCTTGAGCAGTTTTTGTTTCTTCTTTTCTCTCTATCTTGCATGACTCCAGGGAAACTTGTGTTGTCTACATGAATGCAAAATCTGTATGGAAGTGCACCTTCTGGTTTCTAACAGTTTAGCTGCAGGACGCCTTACAAACTAAGCGAAAAGACCCAATTCACCAAAGAATATTTGTCATTTATACAGTATTAAACCCGAGTTCAGCTACACATTACACATAACATGAAAAAAAAATCATGACACAAAAAATTGTTACGTAAAGGCAGCAACCACCGTGTTTAAGGACCTAATAGAAGGTAAACAGTAAACAATTTTCAAGGCAACACTTGCTCTGTGAATAGATAGCTAGATAAATAAATGAACAGGAGAATGCCAATAAATAGGCATTATTTTTTTCATCTAACAAACCGCAGCCGCAACAAATTTTTATTTGATGATGTAAGTTGACATCTGGAAGACATGAAATTAAATTAAGAGATGAGTTTGAAAAATGAAGTCAGACCTTATGTGAAACATTTTTATTACAATGTAGCAACCGGGTACAGCAGGAGATAGATCGCAGTTAAAGTTCCCAACCTAAACTCTATATTTCCCTCTATTACACAAACAGCTGTTCCTCATTACAACACAAATAATTACTAATATGAAAGCTTAAAGGGACAAAGACTACAGGTTTTCAGGCAAAAGGGGCTTTTTTTTTTTAAAGTTAAAAGACAAGCTCCAACCTCGTACCCTTTCTGAATACTGTTCGCAGTGATCATTACAGCATCAGCAACAACCGAACAGAGAGTGAATGATACAATGAGAAAGAAGCCCGAGAAGGTAATGTGCAATGCAGAATTAATACCACAAAACCTAAAAACAAATACTGCGCTTACCTCTACGATTCAGCAGGAAAAAACGAGCAACTATTCTTCACGAAAAGCCTGCAAGACGATCCGGCACGCTGTCACCATGTCTCCGACGAGAGACCTACAGCGGGACTGGGGCTCGCGCGTGTCATCACCTCTGATCCTCTGCATGGGAAGGTCCCCCTCCCCCTCCCTCATCAACAATGGTACGGTCCGAGCGCTTAGCGCTTTTTACCCTCTTTCGCTCCTAATTTTTTTTGTTTCAGAAGCCATATGACACGATTGCTCTATTATTCTATTATTTATTATGATCAGCGGACAACAGTAAAACTGTGGAAAGAAACACTCTTGAGAGCAGCAAACATTATATGTCATATTTAAACCAATAAGCTCCTCTGAAAATAAATAAATGGCACAAAATGTTTTAATGACATAATCCCTTTTTTTTTAAAAAAAAAAACGTTCTCTTTCTCCTGTCCCTAACTAGTTAACTAGATTAAAGTAACAAGGATCAACAGATTAAATAATTAGTCGATCTTGCAAAAATTTCGACAACCGACGAATCCTCAGAGGTTTAAGCCAAAAAAAAAAAAAAAAGGGCTTAATATTAACTGGTTTCTGATTCTCAAATATTAGCATGTTGTGCTCTGTCATATATTTCGGTAACTTGAATATTTCGAGGTTTAGGAGGGGTGGGTGGGCTGCTGATATAAAATGAATAAAATTATCAGTCTGACAACACTGTTTTAGGATGCGGAAGAGAAGGAGAAATGTTGTCCTTGAATTAATTTATTTATTTGCTGTCCTTTGAAAAGTACTGAACCGAGAAAAAAAATCGTTGGAAGAGACGCTGATGATCATTTGGTGAAAAAAAAAATCGTCAAATGAACATAAGCATATCTTGTGGTACAGCCATGCAATGAGATTGAAAAATAGTATTCAAGGAAATTAATAAAATAAACAAATAATTCCCTGTACCAGACTGGCGACCTGTGCAGGGTGTACCTGCCTCTCGCCCCATGACAACTGACCCCCCCTCTCAGGTTGAGGTCAGGACTCTGTGCAGGTCAGTCAAGTTCCTCCACACCAAACTCACTCATCCATGTCTTTATGAACTTTGCTTTGTGCACTGGTGCACAGTCATGTTGCAAAAGGAAATCCCCAAACTCATCCAACAAAGTTAGGAGCATTAAATGTCTTGGTATGCTGAAGCATTAAGAGTTTCTTTCACTTGAACTAAGGGGCCGAGCCCAACTCCTGAAAAACACATACTATAATCCCGCCACCAAACTTTACACTTGTCACAATGCAGTCAGACAATTACTGTTTTCCTGGCATTCACCAAACCCAGACTCCTTTATCATACTTCCAGACAGAGAAGCATGATCCGTCATCCCAGAGAACACGTTTCCACTGCTCTAGAGTCCAATGGTGGTGTGATTTACACACACCTGATTATATGAAGCTCTCTACGCATTGCTCTTGAGCTAATCTGAAGGCCACATGAAGTTTGGAGGTCTGTAGTGATTAACTCTGCAGAAATTGGCGACCTCTGTGCACCTCAGTATCTGCTGACCTTGCTCTGTCATTTTACTTGGTCTACCACTTTGTGGCCAAGTTACTGTTGTTCCCAGTTACTTCCACTTTGTTTAAAATACCACTTTGACTGTAGATTATTTAGTAGACAGTTCATGACTGGACTTTTTACACAGATGGCATCCTAGAAGTATTCTGCAGACCTAGGTGATTGATTTTATACACCTGTGGCCATGAAAGTGATTGGAACACCTGAGTTCAATGATCTAGATGGGTGAGTGAATAATTTTAGCAATATAGTGCATTTGTGCATACGTGAGTTAATTTTTTTTTAAATATCAGTTAAAATGAAGCTCAGGCATAAGTTCAATAAGGAAGATGTGAATTCGCTCATCTGTCTGCTTTCCTGGTTATTTGACTGCCAGTTTATTCTTCACATCACTTCTGCTTTTCCATGCTGTCAAACTCAAAGCTGGCATCATTGCTGTAGTCCAATCGTCTTTCTGCCCCCGAACTTCAAGCTAATCAGCCTCCACTTTGCATACTTTACATCTCACTGCTTACCTGTCATTCTTCCTTGCAGACTCATTCGTGCAACCCACCTCCTCCCAATCTCCACCTCATCCAAATCACTCAGTGATTCCAAGCCTCGATCTTTATATTCACCACTACCACTAGTGTCTAGACTCCGGGGGTCCTGCCCTTATTCCTGTCATCGCTGGGATTCTGTTCTGCTTCAATGGATCATCAGAGTCTAACCACCAAATAGATTAATTGAATTCTGTATATCAGTAAATAATCAACTTTTCCTAATGATCTCTCTTTAGTATATTTGGTCACTGGGATACGAATGACATAGTCCAAAATTAAATTAACATGAGCCCCTAGAATAAATAAATGTTACAGTATCTATATTGTTTTTTGAGAGCTGTCATTTACTCAGAATTTTACACTAAGCACTTTGCACAGTGCTTAAATGCATTTCACAGATATTCACAGAAATAGGCCTATATTTTGGGGCTTCAGTACCTTGCCCACCAAAATTTCAATGTGCTAGCATGAGGAACCAGGGATCCAACAACCAACCATCTGATTAGTGGTTTAACTCCTTAGCCACAGCAGAAAAAACAAAAAACAAAAAAAAAAACAACAACCAACCAAACATACAAAAAAAACTCCCCAACAAATAATATTGCATTAATACATGAGAATATGTGCAAATACAAATGTGTACCATTTATCTGTAACTTAGTTTAGTTACAGTTTAGTTAGATGAATTGCAATGTGCCTACGCCGCAGTCATTTGATAGATCTCTGTCTCCCCTTAGTGGACAAAAAGTGGACTTACAGTGTAAAGCATGAGGGGATGCTGGTAATAGTGCATTCAAATATTGCACGATAATCAAAGCTACATGACTGGAACCTTTTCAAATAAGCGTGTATTTATCTCACATCTCAGCTGCTAAAAATTTAGCCAGTGAATTAAACAAATATGGCAGCTTTCAAATTTCCTGCATATAATTATATATTAATCATCTTTAAACAGGTGGTGTTAAACAGGTGGCATTTAAGTGATACATGCAGAATGATGTGAAGGTGAAAAAACTAAAGAAGCCTGTCAATCACATGACCACTTTTATTGTCAACATGTGCAGTAGTATCCATATGGAAAAAGAGCATGCCAAACTAGAGAGAGGCATTAGAGAAACCCCACCTACACAGCAACACAAAGGCACATTACTCATTCATCATTCTTCCTGTGTTCCCCTATGATATTCCCCTCTGCCACATCAAGATTTGGTGCTAAGAAGAAATTCTTCATGCAGCAAAAGTAATATTTTTATTCATCTCATAAGGTTGATTTTGTTAGTCCCATAGAACACAGTTTAAGGAGTGCAGTGGCAGCAAATGCAGTTATGGCTGTGTTGTACTGTAGATAATAGCAAAAATCAGTACTTAGAGTGCTACAATATATGGGAGTTACCTTTTTTTCTAAGCTTTGTACAGAATCAGTAACAGCTTAGAGACGGCTCTTAATTTATTAAGACAGGCAATGGGAGCAATCAGCCAAAAATATAAATTGTAGACAATTCTGAAAACATCAAGAAAAAGTATTTGAACTATGTAGAATATTTATTGATTCTGGCATTATTATTATTATTATTATTATTATTATTATGCTTTCTTCATGTGACAAATAAATTTAGATCTTATCATACCTCAGTCATTTTTTGGGAAGATTTTTGTGAAATATCAATTAATCATTTGGTGCGACAACAGATGAAACAGATACCATATTACATGCCAGCCTTTTAAATCAAAGTCAGCGGCATGGTCCATTTACTAAAATAATGTCCAGGGATACCTAAAAGCAGAAAATGCCCAAGATCTTTATAAAACATTTTATTTTAATAAACTATTTACCACTGTGATCCTCCCTCCCGATTACAGCTTATACTTTGTCACATGGATTCTCATACTTCATTCTTTCCACTGCCCCAACTGGGCAGTGCCAATCTGTACAGTGGCATAGCCATGCCACGCCAACACAACATCCCCTGATGGGAGAACAGGTGTTGGACAGGGTCCAGTGGAGCAGAGCGAAGTGGGCTGCCATGATATATCAGATGAACCGACCAGCACCGACTCCTCTGGCCCCAGGGAGGGGGACCCAGCCATTTATTAAGAGTGTGTGTGTGTGTGTGTGTGTGTGTGTGTGTGTGTGTGTGTGTGTGTGTGTGTATGTGTGTGTGAGTGTGTGTGTGTGTGTGGGC
>VUQJ01044955.1:23416-33428 GCA_015108635.1 Andinoacara biseriatus | reverse complement strand
AAGAGGTTGCTGAGTGGATGCAGCAGTTTGGAGCCTGATTCTGATTATATTCATCAGAATCCACCTCTCGGCCTTTTACAATCTCCTACAACCTGTCTCTTAATTTGATCAATAAAGATGAGTTCCTCTCCATAATGAAATCTGCACTCAATCACAAGTTTGTCAGTGAAAAGGTCAAGCAATAAAAGGAGATTTTGTTTGCAGGGGGAAAAAAAAAAAAATACTGCCTAATTAGTTTATTCTGCTCAAAATGGGGAGGCTAAATAGCAGTCTTTCTGAAAAGTATGATGCAATCCATTTTGTTTAGTCAATAGCTTCCTGGGCCACAAATATGCTGGGAGTATTACATGGTGACCTTTGCACTAATCAATCCACTAACACTTTGTGTCTAAAGAGTAAAGTCTGCAAATAAGGCAGAGAGTGTGTTTTCCAAGCAGGGTCAAGCTGATAGCACAATACAGCCCCTAAGGTGTTGATGGCAGGCTGATTATCTGAGCGGTTAGTGTTTTTACTCTGACCTCTAATTACTTCCAAGGCTAGTCTTTGAAAAAGCAATTATGAGCTGGGCCAAACTCTACATCTCACTTTAATGGTTCAATAATGTTAGAATTTATTTGTTCTAATTTGCAAAATGTCAGCAATAAGTAGACCAAAAAACAATTTTTTTTTTTTTTTTTTTTAAATATCCCTTTCATTTTTCATGTACACTGTGCCATAGGCACCATGTTCTGTTAACAAAACCCAGCATTAATTAAATATATATTTGCGCGCATTTGTAGGGATTACAAACATTCACACAACATACATACACGTGAGAAAAAATTATTAATTTGTTAACATGCAGGTGGATAGGTCATGTATGAAGTTGGTAAAACAATTATATCAAACACACTATGGGATGGATGTACTATAAGCGCCCAAGGAAGTCTCGAGCAAGCTAAATTCTCCACAAAAGAGGACCTATAGTCTCCCTCAGTGAGTCATTTCAATGTTGCTGTGTTAAGACGTTACATGAGACATTTAATGCTGCTGCTAAGCTCACTGATCTGATATGTTATATGATCTGCTGCATTGATACCAACAAAGCATCTTTACAGGATGTATCTATGTAACACTGCACAAGGCAAAGGAATAGGCATAAATTATTACTGCAATCAAGAAATGTGCAGTGACTATTATTTTGTGTGTTTAAGTTA
Organism: Andinoacara biseriatus; assembly: GCA_015108635.1. NCBI lineage: Eukaryota > Metazoa > Chordata > Actinopteri > Cichliformes > Cichlidae > Andinoacara > Andinoacara biseriatus. The sequence goes on along the minus strand of VUQJ01044955.1, from coordinate 32,232 downwards.
TCCTTTAACAGAAAAAGTACTCACAAAAAGAACAGATTACACCACATATCCTTTCATTTGTGTGATTATTTAGGTAAAGTGCATGCACTGTGTAGCTCAGCCACTCAGTTCAGTCTTTAATTCAAAGGCAAGTGCTGCAGGTAAGGTTGGATTATTATAAGCTATCTTGTAATCATTTAAAGGTATGAGGCACCTGCCTAAATGATATGTCCCGCTTCTGTCTAGCCACAGTTGTCCAAAGGCAACTTGACAGCATGGCCCCACAGACAGACCCAAGATTAATGATTTGTGACAGCTTCAACGAGCCAGGATATGAACAGTCATCCTGCAGCCATTACATAAGTACAAACAGCTGTTGTTTCAGCCGAGGCTGTGATTTCTTACTGTAGCTGCTCCACATAGAACTGTGGCGGGACAAGGCACCCCCTGTCACATACAAATAGGCTGAGCAATATTGTGGGGCAGCAGGGTTTGCACAGCAAGTAAGTGGCTACATCACTGGTTACAATTTCAAAGGGACAAAGAATCTTATATCTGAGACATATGTGAAAACAAGTAACTGTATATTTAGTTCATATTGGTGGCTTCGAACATTCTTGCCAATTCCTGTCGTGCAATTATAACAGCCTCAGTTATGTTTGGCGGTAATTCTCCTTCTCAGGCTATGTTGTGATTAGCATGGGCATGAATGGAGCTAGACTAAACCTAGTCGGAGAATGTAGTGAAATAGTCTTTTCTATTTCATTCTGAGAACATTGCCTTGTTCTGTCACAATAGGATTTAGATAGTCCTATTGTGATGAAAGCCTATTTTGAAACCTAGTGAATGTATGCAACATGAGGAACCACTTTGTTTTAAAAGACAAAAGAGAGACTTGGCCTTGGCATGTGCTTTCTGACACAGTCTGCTTGCTATTTCTAAGTCTTTTCTTTTTAAATCAGCCCAAAGAGGCATACAGAGGAGCTTTGACAAGATGAAAACAGTTTAGGGTTTGCTTTGTGCTGAAGGCACAAATGCCAGGTTGAATCTTTTTGAATGACCATCTAATTTTTTGTTAAACCACCAGTAATCTTTTATCATGAGCTCAGCTATTATGAGTCAGAAAAAAGAGCCACTATTGAAGATTTTCATTTAATAAAATCTGCTGCTACATTATGATATATTCCACACCAAAATGCTTTTTTTTCCCCCAGAAAAACTGCACATCCTAGGGAAAAAAAAAAATCTGTTCTCTTTGAACAGTTCTACATCATATTTGCAAAATGTCATTGCATGTCTGCATGCACTGTCCTTGCTTAGGATTCAGCAGATGGAACCATGGGATCGAGGTTATCAGGCATCCCATTCCCCTCTGGACTGTAATTCGTTGTCGACAATGTGCTATGGACCCTAAAGGCCTGCCATCTGCTTACTTTTGCTCCTTCCAAAGGTGAGAAATTTCAAACTCTCACCTGGTTGATGTTGTATCCATGCATGCTACCACACCATTGGTGCCAATTACATATCGTGTAATAAACATGATACTTATTTTCAATCAAGCAACTTTGAATATTTTGCCATTAAATTAACTTTTATTCATCTGATTTTACCTGGATTACTATATAAAAACAAAACAAAGGACTGGATGTTACCAGATGACTACAAATGCAATATTCCTAAATTTTTTGCCTCTTCTGAGCTAACCCTTGATCTAAGCAGAAAACAGAGCAGTGACTTCACAGACACACTGTGTCCCATGGGCCTCTTTATACTTAAATATTGAGCTCTTAGCCCAAGCTTCCTGCATAACACTCTATACATCATCAAATTGATCCAGTACCGAAGATTTAAGCCTCAGCTCAGATACTGATATTTCATTCTAAGGTCAGTTAGTGGGAACCAAAGGTCATGGGTTACCTGTCACTTCACACCTGCCCTTGATGTATCCCCAGCACAACTCCCGGAGGATCCAAGTGATTCCTATTCTGCTGATGAGTTAAATCTGCCTGAGCCATAGAAATCCACAGGATTTCCATTGGCCTTGTCTGCTGCTGTGTAGGACAGCAATCGTACTTCTTAGCTACATCAATCAATATCTACACAACATGGGCACAGCATGTTGCTGCTGATGTAGCCAAAGCATGACGTTCAAAGTTTGTCCAGCAAACCAAAGTTAATCCTGCAAAAACTCAAGGTAATTCATCATGAGATGGATTAGTCTGGGAAACTTTGACTCCGCATAGACACATAAATTCCTCAGGAGGCATAATCTTATTACACTAAATCACTCATTCCCTTGATGCATAGATAGGGGGGAGTGGTGAACTGTGTAACCATACAGTATGATTCAGGGTTGCTAAGCATAGTGCATGCAGCCCATAGAAATTGTGGACAGAAGGTATCCCTTGGGCGCTCAGAGAAATGCTATGTATGAAATGGAGCGGCAAACTTTCTCTTTTTTGAAATGAGGCATTATGTATGCATCTGAGGATGTTTGTTAAAAACCCTTGTCTGCTGTCAGGCTTCACCTCCTTTCCTAAGCTCAGAGAAGGAAAAGAAAGCTGTTTACAAATACAGTATGACAGGATGGATACTGCTAACTTAAGTTTTGATGTCAAAACCTGTCAGTGACATTTAACAAGAAGAAAAAGGAAGCCAGAACCTCGGGGGGGAAAAAAAGAAGAAGAAGAAAAAATGGCGTGGATGAAAATAACACTTAACTTGAGAAGTGCTATAATGTATTTGTTTGAGTACACAAAGCTTAGGATAAGTTGTGATCCTATACTAGTTTTATTTAGAACTGTAAACTTCTAATTTCTTAGTGGGGAAAAATTCTGTTCAGAGAATAACATTGATTTATATTAGAAATAATACATTTCTAATACAAATCTCTTTATGTGTGTGCAGACTGTGTTACACTGTAGAGTGCTGCTGTAATCCGTTGCCACAAATATCACTGTTTCTTTATGTTTCTTGTCCACCTATAGCAGAATGTATACAGGAAAAATATTGAGTTTGGTGAGAAAGGCTTTGGGCTGTTTTGAGTTCAACTGGGAATAGATTTTTTTCAAGGGCAGTGTGCAATCATGGAGCTGTGTTATTCCCTATGATTGCCAGACCACTGGCAAAATGTGCGCACACACACACACACACACACGCACACGCACACACACACACACACACGCATACATATAGATGTGCTTATGGCATCACTGTGTGAAAATGTGACTTCACAACATCAACAAAATATTCGAAGGGAAGATCAGAGCGCAGAGACATCACACACTGAAGTCCAGGTGATATTACCATTTTTGTGCATCACTCTGGCCTTGTCTGTGGCCCAACAGTTGTGTCCCATGCACTATGGATTAGCTAAATCTGTTGTCAAGGCAACATGATGGATTAAAACAACCAAAAACAAATAAAATTAAGAGGCTTTTACAGCCACAAAAACTTCTCGATGTGAAGCTGTAGAAAAAGAGGTCACTGTAAAAGCAAACAAAGAGCAACTGGGATACAGAGGCAAATGAATATGTGCAGTGTGTTGTTTCAAAATGAGATCGACCGCAGCACGATGCAGTTTTGAGGAATCAGAAATAGTTTGACAGAACTGAGCATACAACATTAATTTGACTGTGCCGTGCAAAAATGAACACAGGTGTCCTGCACTTCACTGCAGCTCATTTCTCCTATCCAGGAAAAAAAACAATCAAAGTTCATGATTTATACTTTACGCGAGAATGATTTGTGTTCATAGATGAAGCATATTTTAGTTGCATTTGTTAATGTTAAAAAAGCCACTCGACTTTAATTTCTGCTGGAAGAGCTGCATTTCAACTTTTCAATTAGTAGCAGCTTTGGCTCAGGAGAAAAGGTGCTTTGTCCACTAGGTTCAATCCACAGCTCATCCACTCTGCATATTGAAGTGTCCTTGAGCATGATACTAAACCCAAAAATTACAGTGATGCGTCACTGAATGTGACCGAAAATGAACTCTACTGTATGTATAGCTTTGTGTGATTGTGGCTTGCTGTGTAAAGCAACGCAAATGACACTATACAAATTCCATCTGTTTATCCTCTACGACACACACTCTGCTGTGAATGTCAGACTGATTCCTTTTAATAGGTCACACTTTTTCAGATTTTTCAAAAAATATTCTCCAACTTGGTGATTTGTGCCTGTATATATTTTACATGCCAGTTGAGCATTTTTTTGGGGGGGGTTAATAATGAAAAGGAAACAGCTTCAAAGAGATTAACTCATCAGCTTTGGATAATAATGAAACAATGTGGTAGCACATCATTTTTTCCTCCTTTCACATGCACTGTATTAGAAATCAGAAAAGAATATGTAGAGTGATTTTCATTGTGTTTTTGTCTCTCTGGCTGTCTTTCACTCTCATTTTTAATTTTTATTAGCAGCCTTTTGTTCGAAAGAATAATTCAGGGCATGACAAGGACAGTTTACTAGCACTCACTCAACTGCGGCTGATCTTCCATCACTGCCAGCACCAGTGAAAATCAGAGAAGTCAATTTCATAAACATTATTATAAGAAGAAAAATACTTGTTTTTCTTTATGACTTATAGCAAAAGCCCACTTTGGTATTCAGAAACTCAGTGAGCAACATATATAAGTACCAAATATACTGGAGAACCATACAAATGTGCCTGGACTGTGGGTGTAGTATGACTTCGAGCTTGTTAAAGGGGCCTGGTCAAGTTATGTCAGATTTTAACAGCCATTCGCACAGATTGGCCTCGCCGGCATTCTGAAGGCCCATAAAGCCTGATTCATCACCCCTATCGCTTGCAGAGGGCATGCTGAAGGCAGGGAAAGAGCAGCTCTAAGGTATGCTAAAGTCATCCATGATGGAATCTGTCAACTCTGCAAATGACTCCCTTTCACCCCACTGCCTAGTACATTTTATCAGCAGAAAGAGTTGATGACAGAAAGTCTATTGAACTCTGACTGTCTCTCCATACACATTATTTTGTTCCTTTGAGAAACATTTGTATTAGGACAGTGCTAGATTATCAATTAAATTTGGGCCTGGCTTGCAAATAATAATTAGAACTAAGTAGGTAATACTTGTCAAAACCCTGGGTCCCATATTTTGCCAGTAGTATCCCTGCTCAGCTCTTCTTTTTCACCTTCCCTCTAGTAATCATAATTATATTGGGAAATTCTATTTGTTGCAAGGCTGCTGACAACCCTTGAGAATGAAAAATACAATTTAATAATTTGCTGCTGCCGACACATCTTCAAGCACAGCAGGATTCAGGGGCAGAAGACAACAGGAGGGCTTTAGAAGCATTATGGATGCTATTGGATCATTTTTTGAGTGACAGATAACAAGCTTGGAGGCCCAGGGAAGTTCTCCCCTGATGAATATAGCCTGCTTAGTGCCAGTTAACAGATATGTTTATTCTTGTCATTAAAAGCAGTGAAAATGTGGATATAAATTTGATTATCAATCCTTTTTTTTTTTCATTATTTGCTGAATCAATAACTGTATGGTATTATTTTTAAAATGTTAAAAGCTATTCTGTCCCAGATTGTAACCACAAATGTGCTAATATGTAATGCAAAAATATGTGCCATTCATATCAAGGACGAATAAAGTTTTTCTGTGGTGGAAAATTGAGTATTGGAGTGTGGATCTTGGCATGCCAGCTGCTAGGCTGCGTCCTTACATTCTGTTTCCCTCCACTAGTCCAATTTCATATTGATGAGCTCTGCAGCAATTCAAATTGCATGTCTTCTTTAAACATTTAACTAGCAAAGAGAGCAATCACAGTCTTTGCTCAAATCCTGCCTCTGTTGAAAAATGCAAATGCCACTGCTGGGAAGGGAAAATCAGACAGTAGGTATGCTACCTGAAGAAGTTCAGATTTTCCACTTAATAAAAATTGGCTTTGTCTTACATGCATAACTCGGGCCTTGTGTTTAGCCAGTTCACATGATGGCTCCTTTGTAATTCACCTTCCAATAAAAATCAACAGTAACACTGATTTGTAACTTCACCAACGTGCTCTGAAGGATTTGCAGTGGCGCATATGTATTGCTAAAAGGATATTAACTGCATATGACAAAAAGGCATTTCTCTAATATTTGTGGAATCCACGGATACATTGAGACTGTGTTCCCTGTACTGCCCCGAGACCCGATTTGTTATTTTGTTTGGGGTTTTTTTTTCTAAGTGAAGATTTCTATGAATTTTTTAAAAATAGAAACACTGCATTACCACTAGATAGGACAACAAAATATTAATTCAATTCAGTTTAAATTATATAGCACCAAATCACAACAGTAGTCACCTTAAGGCACTTTGCAAACAGATGCTTTCCAGATAATAATGCGTTGTGATTCCAACTCTGACTCAATCTGATGATCTTTTTTTGTGTTCATAATTCTATCAATTTTAACAAGATCCTCAACACCACTGGCGGAAATGCAGCCCCAAGTCTTGACAGCTTGCCATGCACCTCCACCATATTTTAAAGATGGCTGTGGACACTCACTATTGTCCTTCTCTTCTGACCTCATCCATACATATTGACAATTATTTGCACCAAAAACTTTTAATTTGGATTTAGCAGTCCATAAGCCTTATTGCCACTGATTTTCAGTCCAGTTTTTGTGTAACTTGGTATATCTTAGTCTCTTCTCTATTGTCAGCTGTTTTTCTTCCTTTAGAATGGTTTCTTGACTGCCATCCTTCCACTGAGACCATTTCTGAAGAGGCTCTGATGAATAGTAGCTAGATCACCTGTAGGGCCAGATGTATTTCTTCGGTCCCGTGTCAGTGTCTTTGCTGGACTTTCTTTTTATTATTTCCTAAAGACATGACGCTTAGATTGTGTGATGTGATTCTGATGTAGATATTGTTTTTAAGCCTGCCACTTCTTCTTTTGTCCTCAAAGTGTCCAGTTTCCCTTAATTTCTTTCAGGACACACTGCAACCATGACAAAATATACAGTTTTTCTTTTTCGGCTACAATGGCCTTTATTGGCAGACAGGAAATAGGGGGAAAGATATATGTAAAGACATGTGGGCAAACTGGCAACAGGCAGGGACTCAAACTTGTGCCCTCTGCACCGCAGCACAGCATACAGTATGCATGTGGTTGCCTGCTCCAACACTGAGCCACCTGAGCACCCAAAATGCCATATTTTTGGCCAAAAGGTTGTTGGGTATCACTTTTTTGGTGCAAAACTGCCATTTTATGCCTATCGAACTGTGTTTTCTTTGGAATTCTTCAGAGATTCAACTGAATAATTGGGAACAAATGATGTGTTTTTGCAACAGGCTGCTAGTAATAAAGTGCCTAAAGACACAATTTAAAATTGGTTCTTCGCTAAGTTGTCTGATTGACACAAGCTGATTCATCCCTTGAGTTAGGTGCTTTTTTATGCTTGAGTGATTCATAGGTCAGTGTTAAGTGGCTTAACAAACAAAAAACCTTTAGAAAATGGTGAGGTTTAAAGAGTGGACTGAAAATGAGTGAAAAGCCAGGCAATATTTAAACAAGTTTTAAAGAGCCTTAAAAAGCCTGAGTTCTATTGTTAAAGACTACTTAAAATTACAGGAAAATTTGGCTCATTGAAAGCAAAATATTAAGAAATGAAGGGTGCCTCTAGTCTTTTGTACAGTACTGTATTTCCACAATTTGTATAATCATTCAAAATTAGGTTTTCATTTGTTCTTTTCTTTAAACAGCAATGGTATTAGTACAACACGCTAAAAAAAGTCCCCATTTTAAGCACAAAATACCTGATTTATTGGAAAGATTTACAAGATTTTACAAGATCAATAAAAGATCTGGGAGTTGTTATGGTTCTGGATGAACCTCCAAAAAGTTGAAACTACAGATCACAGGTTTACTGCGCTAACAAACGAAATCCCAAAACAGCACACAGAAGAGAGCTCTGCATGGCTGCCAGCAACGTATTGAAGTGTGCCTCTGGCAGACTGGGGGACTGCTAAAATACATGTAGCAAATGGTTTATACTGGGTCAGAATGTTTTGCACAGAACCAGGGGTGGATCTGCCAAGGTGTCATAAGGTGGCAGCTGCCCTGACTTGCCATCCCAACTTCAAGAACATGTTTATTTCTAAAAGATGTATGTGAAATGTGTGAAAATAGTGTAAGTGAATTCACCAAGAAAATACTACCTTGAATGCTGTTATTAATCACCTAGTGTTCACTGTCTTATTTTATATCTACGCATTTCCATTTTGGCTATTATATTTTAGCATTCAATCAAGGAGCATTGCGTACCCAGCATCCTCAGTTACACGAGCTGTGTTATAAATGCTATATGAATTCCTCAGTCTTAATTGGTGCAGTTAAATTGCCATATCCTATATTAAAGCCTCAGTCACACAGGCCTAGAGAATTGCTAGTGACACCAAAGCAATCATAAGGAAGTTTTTGGTGCAGCACCCTCTTTGTGATCGATTTCACCTAGGGACAGCCACTTCCAGCCACCACTTACCAACTGGTTAGTGCCACATTTTTCACACATGACTAGAGACCAGTTGGTGCCAGGGGGATTGCCAACTGGTCTCTAGGCCTGTGTGACTGATATACTTGTAAAGGATCAATGTAAAGGATTTAGTGGCTACGTTTATAGAACTAAAGGATTAAAAAAAAAAAAGTCCTTTGGGCCTTTGTCTGTTATGAACTTCTGTAAAAAAGGGTAACGTGGCGGACTCACTAGAAGCACTAGAGATATAAAGTATTCACACTAAGGCAATAAAACATGACAAATCTTATTTTGAGATTATAATACATTTAATGAAAACAAAATTGTAAATATTTCACCCCC
>VUQJ01044955.1:6456-18057 GCA_015108635.1 Andinoacara biseriatus | reverse complement strand
AAAAAAAAGCTCAGCAACACCAGCAATAACCCTCGTGCAGGCAGTGGGACATGCCTCAAGACAACATCTGCCTCCCCTTGGTGACCTGCCGAGTTAAGCCAACTGAAGAATCAAGGGCACACTTGCAGAGGTCCCTGATTTTATCATAACAAAGACATTGCTGTTGCTAGTGCCTGTAACTAGCTTCAGGAGATGTTTCAGTCTATTTCTGCTAATACTATGAACTCACTCTCTCTAACATTGCTTTTCTTTCACCCAGTATTTTTCTTCCCTGCTCTTAACATTCTGTGTGAAATGAACACCAAGGGATACATCCAAAGCACCACATTTATGTCTGTAAAGACTTCAGATACACTGTTTACAGTAAAAGAAGATATTTTAGAACTTTGAAGGGTGTTAAGATGTCTAAAGAATAGTTTGTTCAAAAACCCTTGGTGTTGTGTTATGTTGTGTTGGCCCGGATACGTTATAAATGCAATAATAATCCAGACAAGTATACAATTTCCACAGAATCCTGCAAATTGTCAATATTATTTTTCCTTTTTAAATTAGTATGACAGATGTTTGACACTTGAAATCCAGCGGGATCTCTGGCTGAATGGAATTGGGACAAATCAATGCAATCATGCAGGTGTCTGGGGGAAATGGGGACAAAGGGACACAGTCTGTCTGCTTGCTCGCAGGAGCTTCTGGCAAGTATTTTGTGCACCAGGTCTGCTTCTGCATGCATGGAGTGGCAGACTGCTCACGAGTGCTACATTGCCTTGAGGTCCCCACAGATGCCTCACAAAGAGCTCGGGCAGAAGTGCAGCACAAACTTGTGATGGTGAATGTGATGAATGCCTCAGCTTTCTTGCTACGTGGAGTACACAACAATCAGGTTTATGTGTTCAGTGTCAAGCCTCCTTGAACTCCTCTGTCATTTTCTGTTAGGCCAAACATGTGCTGGAGGACCTAGCTAAAGATCAACCCCCTTGTCCCGTCTGAAAGCCTCACTCTCTTCCTTCTCTGTTTCATTCTTGCACGCCTTCAGCACAACTTCTTCTTCCTTTTCTCACCACACTCTGACTCCATTTGTCAGTATTACCAGCATGTGAGCGGTTTCTGAAGTGATCCGGTTCTCCATGAATACCAATTTATCAACCAGCCAGCGTATACATTGATTGAGTGGGGATGGGGTTCCATACAGTGTAGAGGGGAGTAATCCCAATCATGCTTGTGCATTCAGCACCCGGATTACTTTTTTTAACGCAGAATACAGTTTAAAACCACACTGTAACCTGCATGCTTTATTATATTTCAACCAGCTGGATTAACTGCTAGTAACGTCATCAGAATTCAGTTTTTGTGTGTGTGTGTGTGTGTGTGTGAACTGTTAAGCATGAGATTTATTGCAATTTTATGCTTGCGCTTGTGAAATTAATGATTTAACGGGAAAATATTGCATTTCTTGTGAATGACACATTTTAGCAGAAATATGCTAATACGTGAAATATAGACAGATGGCATCATAGTTGTAGCCGTCTGTCATCATATCATTGATGTCATTGCTGCAATACTGAAGCTATCACTGTAAATTGAACCTAATCAAAACTGCAGTTAATCTCATAGTGCTTTCTTATTGGAAAATAAGGCAGAGAAAAGCCGCAATATAATTTTACTTTGGTCGCAGCAGGCTGTTCTTCAAGTAAATATCTGCTTTATGTTCCCTTTTCTCATCTGTCAGAACACTTCTATTATTCAGCTCCCCTGATACATAAATGATTGCGCTCTTTTTAGGACAATGAAGCTTTAAAACGACTTTGCCATATGGTTCTAGCCTGCTATACTGTGCTGCAGAATATCAGGACAACGCAGGTCAGTAACATTAAAGGCTAAGAGAGTTGGTGAAAATACAACTCATGTGATGCTGTGGTCTACTCAGCCTTCAGGAGATATATTGATGCACAGTTATTTTGGTCAATAAGTCCTTCTGAGCAGAGGCCATCCTTATCCTTGAGACCGACTGCATGTGAAAAATGAGAATGGGATGAGTCCATGCATTTTAATATGGCACAATGTCTTAAAGGAAGGAAGAAGGGAAAGAAGGAGAGGTGGGGTGTGCGGGGGAAGAGAAAATGCAGTGCACTTTTCACATGGGAAGCAACACCCGCAATTATTCATTTTAATTTCAATAAGAACTGGGGTCTAATAGAGCCGGTTGGCTGGTTGTATGGCTGCCAAGATAGTTCCAAAAGATGTGCCACTTGCCTGCACAAATGGTGATCACGCTTGTGTGTGACACCACACACGTTGCCAAGGTGATTAGCAAAATATAACTTATCTATTGAGATGATGACTCACAGAGTAAATTGCTAACTTTCTTCCTACCCCTATGTCTCCACATCCATCCGTACATGTGTATAATAAAGTGCACCTCTTAACTGATTTCAGAGCGGTGAAAGCTGAGCCATAGGCAGCACCCCCCAAAAAACATTTTGATGTTGAATAACAGCTGGAGGACTTTTCTTGATGTCTAATCATGGTTGAAATGCATTTAATTTAATCTTTTGTAGTACTCTGACTATATCTCTCACTTTGTAAGAGAAGGTCTGACCCGACCGTGATTTTACATGGACGCATTCTCAACATCCCCCATCTATGGTTCAGTTTTTGCTGTTATGCTGTAACTAGTTTTGACCATGAATTTACCATTTTTGCTGGGACAGTGCTGGTCTCCCCATCAGTCTCCCATCAAAGAGCAGTGGCTAATCCTCAATGTGCTTATGCAAACAGCCACAAAAAAAAATTTAATTAATCTGATTCTATCTCATCTTGCCAAGCTCTATCCTTTGTTAATAAAACATGGACATGCCCATGAAAATAACAGAAACAATAGATTCAGCGTCTGGTAGGCAAGCTAGCTTCTAGAGACAACAATCAACTGTGGTCACAAGATTACTGTGATTTACAGGATGACCATAAACAGGCACTTTGGGATTATTTACTAGACAGAACTACTAGACACTGTTTTGAGACCCAAAGAGATTGTTTTCACTTTGGTATGTTTTGATTTCTTTTTTCAGATTTCAAAGGGCAGACATTGCTTTCCTTGCTTTTACTGATTGCATATGTCGATATTTTTTCTACATTCAAAGCTAAAACACTGCAGTCAACATGCCAATATGAACTGAATAGAAGGAGGGTATTCCGGTGTAATCAAATGCACCAGGGGTGGTTGGTGCAGGGGTGATATTATTTTTCTTTTTTGCGTCTTTCTTCCAGGCAGACCACCAAAGCTGCCAACATTGTTCTTAACAGGTACGGTAGATCCATATTTAGTGTTAAAATCTGTCAATCTGCCTTCACCTTTTTTTTTTTTCCATGAAATGCATAAAAAGTGTTTATATATTTTGTATATATGTACAAAAGTTTGGGATTTTTGTGAAAGCTACCGGTATCTAAGTTGAATAAAATATTAGTACATCTATATTTTATAGCTTTCCATGTTTTCCTCTTGCTTCTGTAGGGAGTTCCTGGATCTACAGCCAGGTCTAACACTTTAAGGATAGATCTCAAGAAATATTTGGAGCTTTGTGGAATCAAGATTTCTGTTGAGGTTTTCTTCAGAGTTTAAAAGTTCATTATTATCTGAGGAGCTCTGGCCAAAAGGTTTAGTGGTTGTTTTCAAACAGACTAAAATAAATGACTATAAAAACAGACAGAGCCACTGCGCCATGCGTGTGCCAGACACCATTATCATCAAATGAATAGCTTGCTGATTTTTCATTTCAGGTGTGTTATTTTTGTTTTTAATGATTCATGCTTGATGATACTGAGGCCAAATCAGCTATGGAATCGGGGACTCACAACACTCACCTCTTTCAAACCCAATATTTTACAGGTTTTATATGCAGCCTGAGCCATATTCCAGTTTGGGAATCACAGAGTCAGTGAATTGGAACAAAGTGGATTGCTGGCTGGGGCCTTTGAGCCGCTATTCTTGTTTGAAGTCTCTCTCCAGCCCTGCCGAGTTCAGAACACATTGTCCAGAGATACGATCAAACTTGGCAGCTATTGATCCCTTCCCAAATCAGACATAAGACTTACTGAACATGTTAACAACTTCAAAATAAGTATTTTAATTGTGTAGGTCTTTCAAAAGCCCACTCGTATCACAGTGCTGCTGAGTCAATTTGAAACAGGAGCTTTTGGACCGTCAAACACTGTGCATCCAGCCAACATTTCTGGTTCTCTTTTAAAATTTCAACATTCTGAGGACACTCATGCATTAATGTGGAAAGAGGCAAGCCTCCCTGATTCCCTGTGTCACTGTGACAAAAACAATGTTTTTTTTTTGTTTGTTTTTTTTTACTTGCTAATCTAGTTGAAATAATGCTAATGTTGGTGTTGGTTCTGAACTCCACCCAAACCCTGGAGCTTGACGCATGTAAACCAGTTAAGAACCAGTTAAGATTCACTTTTATTTTACTTTCAGTTTATATCACTCTCCCTCTTTACCTTATTTGCCTCCCCTGACAAACAGGGTCTTTTCATTTTGCTGGGTAGTTTTTCCACAGTAAGTCCTTTTGTTTCACTGTCCGCCATTTCAGCTACCAGGGGAAAGCTATCAATAGGTACTGGGGGAAAAAATGCTCTCTCCTCCTACCTATTTGGGTTGCACAACTGAGCCTCATATTTTCCCAGGGCATTTTGATAAATAATGTCAGATGGAATTGCATAGTGAAAAAAAAGGATTATGGGGAACCAACCAAAAGGGGGATGATCTCATGATTCTATAGCCACACATTGTGCAGTTAACATTTATATCATAGTAAAGTTATCAATTAAATAAAAGTTACCTGTTGCTCTTTTCACAGATGCCAAAATAAAAGTGTTAGAGGATCCATTAATAACACAACCCCCTAAAACTGTTGAATGAAGTAACTACTCTAGATACGTAACACATATAGAGGAGGAAGCACAGCTTTAAACAGAAGCCCCTGGTACACCACCAACCTACTCTTGTTTTCAATAGTTTTCCTTCACTCAGCAACACGCCTGTTGAGGAAAAAAAATCTCAGGTCATTGTCGACTATGTTTTGAGAAACATGAAGCTACCAGCAACCATTGCTGATTGTCTTCCAGGGGCTAGAGAAAGCAACATAGAATGAAATCTAAAACTGCTGGCAAAGAAAAGTGTAATTTCTTTAAAAAACATAACAGTAAACGTCAAGAATTAGAAGAATGTTGCACCAATCGGAGGTTACTAAATATAATATTGAATTGGTGTGTAACTTTGCCAAAACAATGTTGCACTCTGTAGTTTTCTCTGGTCCCCACCCCAGCTGGACCAGGAATAACAAGTTTATCTGCATGTTCTCTTTAAATTGCTGGCTGTCTGAGTGGTGTGAAAAAATGATGTGGGCTCTCTAGATAACTGGAAACTTTGGATGGAGCAGCTGTCATTTCTAGAAATCCAGCCAAATTAATTAAACCCCCCAAAACGTGACTGTCCAGGAAGCAGAGTTGTAGTCTTACACGCCTCTCTGCAGCTTCTCTCCTTCTCCCAAAATCCTATCCCCACAGGGACTGCATGTGCTCCCAGACCACCAAAAAATAAACCAACAATCAACAAAAACAAACAAAAAATAATTTAAGCATAAAAATCCACAAAGAAACAATATAGCATCCTAAACTGCACCAATTGATGAATATATTGACTTATTCCGCCTTACAGAAACCTGGTTACAGCAGGATGAATATGTTAGTTTAAATGAATCGACACAGAGTCATACTGTCAGAATCCTCCACAGGCCGAGAAGGAGGAGGAATAGCAGCAATCTTCCACTCCAGCTTATTATTCAACCAAAGACCCAGACAGAATTTTAATTCATTTGCTAGCCTGACTCTTAGTCTTGAACTCCCTAATTGGAAAACTATAATCTGTTCAAATTCACACCATCGATGCATCTGCAAAAAAATTGTGGACAAGTTCAAATCGCAGATGAGTTCACATCTCTACAACCTTGACCTCACGATAAAAGTCAAAGGAAAATTATGACCTATCCAGTAGGACTTAGTGATTTAGTGTTTAGAGAGTGACAGGTTTGTGAGACGGACAAGGTTCAAATCAGCTAAAATGTCTGTCGGAGGCGGAGTTTGTTGTGCCCAGAATGACTTGTTAGCTGATTTAGTGCTCAATTTAGATAAAATAATTATAGTGGCTAAAAATGACAGCCTCAACACATCATTTAATCTATTATTAGATTCAGTTGGCTTCTCTCAAAATGTAAATGAGCCCACCCACCACTTTCATCACACTCTAGATCTTGTTCTGACATATGGCATAGGAACTAAACATTTAACAGTATTCCATGAAAACCTTTTGTTTAATAATATCTTAATAAAATTGTAATTTTCAATGATGGATTACACAGCAGTAGGGAATACATTTCATTACAGTAGATATCTGTCTGAAAGTGCTATAACTAAGTTTAAGGATATGATTCCTCCACTGTTATTTTCAATGCCATGTGCCAACACAGTGAAGAACAGCAAGGTTTGTTGCTCAATAAAAAATAAAAATAAAAACCATCTGTAAAGCTAGGACATCCCAGTATTCTTCACTTTAAAACAAGAACAACCCCAGGTTTCTTTTCAGCACTGTAGCCAGGCTGACAAAAAATCAGGGCTCTGTTGATTCGAGTATACATTTAACCTTACCTAGTAAAGACTTCATTAATTTTTTCATGAATAACAATTGCAGAAAACTTCTTTTTTTTATATCATTATGTACAACTAGTACTTTATATCCAGGCTTTGTCTTCAATTGATCTTGACAGATCTTTTAGAGTTCACTAAAAGTCCTCCAAGCCATTAACGTGCCTATTATACCTCATTCCTACATGATCACTCAAAGAAGTCCTGTCGGTAATTAATGCTTTGATCTTAAATATGATCAATCTCTCTATTAATGGCCTGCGTACCACAGGCCTTTAGGTGGCAGTAATTAAACCGTTACTTAAAAAGTCATAACTTTATTTTTGAAAGAGTAGTTGTAAAACAGCTAACTGATCATCTGCAGAGGAACTTTTTTTTTGAAGAGTTTCAGTCAGGTTTCAGAATTTATCACAGTACAGAAAATGCATTAGTGAAGGTTACAAATGATCTTATTACGAAGATTAGAGCATGCCATAGATATTAAAGTTACTGCAATGGTTTGAATCATATCAATCTAATAGAATCCAATTTGTTCATGTAAATGGAGTTTTCACACACACTGAGCTTAATTTTGGAGTTCCACAGGGTTCGGTGCTAGTACCAATTCTATTTACACTATACATGCTTCCCTTAAGCAATGTTATTAGAAGGCATATCATACAGTTTCACTGCTATACAGATGATATGCAGCTTTATCTGTCCATGAAACCAGATGACACATATCAATTACAGATCTTAGAAACATGATGTCTAACCAGATACTTACTTCAGATGACATTACCTTGGCTTATTGCGTCTAGGCTGGACTGTTGGAATTCATTATTATTAGGCTGTCCTAAAAGCTCCCTGAAAAGCCTTCAGTTGATCCAAAGTGCTGCCACAAGAGTATTGGTATTGACGGGGACTAGGAAGAGAGCATATTTCTTTCATATTGGCTTCTCTTCATTGGCTCCCTGTTAAATCCAGAATGGAATTTAAAATCCTTTTCCCCACATACAAGGTCTTGAATAATCAGACCCCATCTTATCTTAAAGACCTCATAGTCCCATATTCCCCCAATAAAGAACTTTGCTCTCAAACTGCAGGCTTACTTTTGGTTCCCAGGTTTTTTAAAGGACACGTATCATGCAAAATCCACTTTTTTAGCCCTTAAATACATTTAGGTGTGTACTTTCAGCGTCTAACAGTGCATGAAATGTAATTCATGCTGTTTGGGTGCTGCGTCGATATCTTTATATTCTTCTTGGGTCATAATTTTCAGTCTGTTCAGTTTTCTCTTTTTCGTTTTCTCATTTCTGACATCACAGAACTGCTAAAAAAGGTCTGTACATCCGGCCGATATTTTTTTTCACGCAACGATTTTGTAGTCCAGTCTAGTTTTACCAAAGTTGCACGTAGGTATGTCAAAATATTTGGTTGTTGGATGTGATAACCCACACGATTCCTTACATCTCAAGATGGGCGCAAGAGACAGCACCAAAACTGCTACAATAATGAGGAACTGGGACCAAAGCATTGCAGTTCTACTTTATATAGACCACAAGTGAATGATTTTTATATGAAAAGGTAGGATTTAAAAGCATGATACGTGCCCTTTAAAAGTAGATTGGGAGGCAGAGCCTTTAGCTTTCAGGCCCCTCTTCTTCTACTTTTAAGATTAGGCTTAAAACTTTTTTTTTAATAAAGCTTTTTGTTAGAACTGGATCAGGTGACTCTGAACCCTCCCTTACTTGTGCTGCAATAGTCTAAGGCTGCTGGGGTTCTCATGATGCAACGAGTATTTCTTCTTCACTCACCTTTTTTACTCTTTTTGTATACACCACTCTGCATTTAATCATTAGATATTATTAAATTCTTGCTCTCTTCCACAATGTGTCTTTTGTCCTGTCTCCCTCCTGTCACCCCTAAATAGTCAAGGCAGATGCTGCCCCTCCCTGAGCCTGGTTTCTCCCTGTTAAAAGGGAGTTTTTCCTTCCCACTGTCACCAAGCTCTTGCTCATGGTCGTCTGATTGTTGGGGGTTTTTTCTGTAAGGTCTTTGAGCACCTCAATGCAGCTGTTTTGATTTGGTGCTATAATGAATTGAATTGAATTGAATTGAATTGAACTGAATAACAGTTGGGATTTCTAGTCAAAGCCAAAAATGGCCTAATAAAAAATATACACCTAATATTATATAGATGATATGCAGTTAGTTTGCAGCTCTGAGCACTGTAATAACACACTCAACTTTCAATATATTTACTTACTTTTAACATGGAGAATTTACAGTGTTTTAAATGTTCAAATGTCACTCCTGATATCTTTTAATGTCTTTTCTATCTTGCCATGGTAAGATCTGGCTGATTGCACCAGAAAGCTCCTGTCTCAACTTCACAGAAGACTTTGGCAGGGCAACAAAGAAGAGGCCCTAATACTCTGGAAAAGGAGGTTTCTAACATGACACTTTTCAGCTGTTTGAAGGAGGGTGGAGAGAGATTTCTGTGAGCTGAGTTGACTCCTCCAGATCAATAGCTTGTCTCTTTCTCTCTCCAAGACAACTGGTGTGGCATTTGAACCAGATAAAACAAGGGTTCCCCTCCACCTCACCTCTGACAACTGAGCACTTCCACCAAATCCCAGTTGGATGAGAAGGATACAGATGAGTCCATTTAAATCCCCTTCCAACTCAGTTCTAGACCCCCAGCGATCAGAAAATGCAGAAAAAAGAGCCTAAAATCATCTTAAAAGGAAAGGTCCAATCTATGTAGGTTAATATTCACTGTTCCTTCATTTAGCTCTGTTGCAGGCCCACTGGGGCAGCTGTAAAAAGTTCTGGGAGCCAGAAGGCACAAAGGCTTTTATTTATTTATATCATGGAGAAATATATAGCGGGAAGCAAACTGGTGCAAATGATGTGAAAGAAAAAGTAGTTTGGAGAAGTTATCTTGTAGATTGTGGGATAGCTGCAAGAGAAGGAATAGGCTGCATTACCATTTTATGTGCAGCATGAATTAAATATACACACTGCTGCCAGAATAAGTCAGATAACATGTGACAATATGTAAGGTAATCCTTCTTCCCATCCTTCAATCACCAGCAATGTACCCTTAAGCAAGGCACTTCATTCCTAATTACTCCTGTGAAGCTGCTCATTTGTCAGCAGCAGATGATGAGATGGGCTGGCAAAAGTAAAAGGTTGCATTGACAGCTACAGTAAGTGTGGCATCGCTATCAAAGAGAATGCCTGCTCAGCCAACCTTGCACATAAAAGTTGAAAAAAAAAGAACACTCTTACAACAGTTCATCATCTTTCTAACCTGTGGTCAGCCAATTATCTGGCTCTTGCTACAATATTGGACTTTTAACTCTCTGAACAAGGGTCCTCTTCTCCTTTGCATGTCAGCTTAGTCTTTCCCCCTGGTCGCTCATGACATTGTAACACTAATTACAGCTAATTGTTCTATGCTGAATGGATTTAGTCACATTGCAAATGATATGCCATTGGTCAGTGTCACAATGTTTCCACAGAAAAAAAATTCAATGGGGAATGGAAATTTGCACAAATGAATGTAATTAAGAAGCACATTCATTACTTCTAATTGCATATGAGAACCCTCAAAGTGAAACCGAGATCTGGCTCATATGAATAATTAATGCAGCTAACTGTACTGAACACTGTAATGTTGCTGCCGTCACTTAATGATGTGCTAAACTATTGGTTTTAATGATAAACTGTAGCGTTATACTTTTTTTAATAATGCACAGTCCCAATCACTGAAACGTTTTTTTCCATTAAATCTCTTTATTTGCGGGCAGATTGTGTCTAGACAGTTGAATTCCAATCTCAGCGTAAGCGAACTGGCGGCCAGACATACAGAGTAGAGTTGGAGGTTAGAGAAGTATTAAAAATTCAAGTGGTACCAACGTGTTTGGCACACTAGATCAAGTCAAGTGGCCTTTTCCAAAGACAAGAAAAGGGCAGTTGTAAATCAGCCAACTGGAAACTCAGTCTGAGAGCCATTATGAAAATTTTGGACCTACAGAAATCAAAGACTTGAGAATGTAACCCCCAGAAAGTATGAACTCTGCAAGCCTTTAATCAGATTATTTGCCCGCCGGTATCAGGAATTAGAGAATGTGCCCAAAAGACCCCAAAATGCCCAAAGAGAGACATAATGTACAAGTAAATATGAACCTCAAAGTAATAACTGAAATTTGTTATTTGATGAGAAACTGCCTTTTGTAATCTCTAGATTTATACAGAATGCACAGTGTAGCACATTTAAACCCATAATCTTATTACATTTGCAGTATTTAAAAAGGATTGGTTTATTTTAATAGCAGATTTAGATCTTAGACAGACAAGGTGTAAGCTGGTCATTTGAAAGCCATATGCCACAGATTAAGATACGGCGCTATGCTGTGCAGATATGTCATGTTTCTTCCAGAGACTAATGCACTACATCGGAACTGCCTTTACTGAGCTGCTTGTAAGTGGACAAAAGCACAAGCTCCCAAATCCCTCAACTCCAACAACAGGAGAAAGAAATAAGTATATTACAAATCGTCCAAAGAACAAAATTGTGTATTGTTTGAAAAATGTGAGGGATTTAGACTCAGGGATTTGCTCCCACTTTGCTCCACTTTGTCTGAGGGCTTAGCACTGATCGCCGCTCGCGACATGATGATTCCCATCATTCTTCAAAAGCTTTTCAGGTTATCATTAGGACAACATCTTCCTAACAGCACGGGTTAAAACACATGGAATTTAAAGTGAAAAAAAAAATTAACACAGGATTTAAGTACAGGTATTTCAGCATCCACACAGCCTGACAGCTCGAGAGGGCAGTCACATCACCCACAAACATGTCAATGACCATTACCATAAAAATGAACAACAAATCCAGATCACAACATT
>VUQJ01044953.1:46516-66974 GCA_015108635.1 Andinoacara biseriatus | reverse complement strand
ATTTCAATTTCAGGACGACCAGCAAATGCTTGCAAAAAAAAAAAAAAAAAAAAATCCGAAAAAAAAAAAAAAAGAAAAAAAAAAAAAAAAAAACCCAACAACTATCTGTCCATGGGATAGAATATGACACTGAAATAGTGGGCAAAAAAAAAAAAATGTCTTAATAACAAAAACAACGATAAACCCTTTTCTGGGTTACGCTTTATCTTTCTCATGACATGTTGCACTGGAATAAAAAGAGAGTTGTCAGGGATTTCCTGTCAGCGGACTCTATGAATATCAAGACTTTATTACCAAGGGATTATGTGGATTATTTCCTGTAGCCAATTTGGCAGATTTTCTAACAACCTGGTGTATGTTTACCTTGGCCCACATGGGATTCAGCTGATGCCGAATTGCAGGGAGCATAACGTAATAAATGACACACTGTATTAGAGGAAAATGTAGAAGGGGTAATTCAAATCAGCATAAAACAGTCATTTTACCATTATTTGAGTTTGCTCGCAGAGCTTCATTTAGTGGTGGCACCTTGTTTGCGGATGGAGCTAAAAATGCGAATAAAGTGGGATGTTGGATTACCATCAGCTCTCACACAGTCTGAATCATCATGGGTTTTTCTTACAAATGGAAATGCTTCATGTGTGACTATAACAATCAGATGTCTGAAAGAGCAGGAGGACCTTTTCTTTTGTACACACAAATATCTGATACATAGAAAGTCATTGCTGTAGCTGTGAATAATGCAAAGTTTGTCTGCAGTATCATCCATATTTTAGGCTCAAGTTGCAGCTTAAGTTGGTTAAAAAAAATATAATGATTACAATACCTTGTAAAATATAAGTCATGCAGCTTTTTTCTTAAAATGTGCATATACCTTGAAGATGATGTAATGTTTCAACACACATCATGAACATAAAGATGCAACAGCGATAAATGGCATTTTTTGCTAAGAAATCAATATATTAAATGCCAGTGACAGATTTTAATCAGGTTTGAAGCTGCTCTGCATCAGCTTTGATGACAGAGATCTGGACATTTACGTCATTGTTTTTTTTTTTCTCCAAGTATTCCTAACAGCACCCTGATCTGCTGGGGGGGAAAAAAAAGACTGCGAAAGGGGGGTGTAGTGTGAAAATGTTCTGTGTGGTGTGAATTCACACAAACACCACTACTCACCTCAGCAGTAAAACGCGTGTAAGGTTCTGCACAGTAGCTGAATTTTCAATCACAGCTACCATGTGAAAGGAGATTAAAAATAAAATTAAAATAAAACCCTGGAGGTATTTATTAAAGGATTGAAATAATCACCTTTTAAAAAAAAAATTAAAAAAAACCAAAAAAAGCAATCACATTCATCATTTTAAAGCTAAAAAGTTGAGAAAGAATGAAAGGAATAGAAATGTTCCCACGTGGTTTGAAAAGATATGTGGAAAAAATGTCCCTATAAAAGTTTCAGTGGTGGTGTCCCAATGTCAGTCAGCTAAATGACTTGCTAACCTTACAGATTCAGTAAGACTTAATTAACAAAAATGCCAGTCAAATATATTTTTTAATGGCTCACTGTGAAAAATGCAAAACAAATCTATAACAGAGATGCAAAGAGATTTAAAGCTGCGTATTTATTTAGGAATTGTTGAATTGTAATAAATGCACAACTGTCACATTTCAAACAAAAGCAGCAAGACACAGATTAAAATCACTCTTAAGTTTGTTGAAATTTCTTAAAGTCGATTTTGTGATAAAATCAGATAGAAGTGCATCCGCGATGCTAGAGGCGGGGAGCTTGCCTTACCTTGAGTCTGGGTACTTGGTGAGGGTTGCCAGGCTGCTAGTGTACATGTGTCCCCCGACATCGATGTGCACCGGGGCGTTCGCCTTGGTCAGCTGAGCCGGCAGAGGGATCCCTTGAGCGGCCAAAGGAGAGACCGGGGACCGGGTCAGAGACAGCCGTGACATGCTTCTTCCCTCCTGAAAGCAAGTGTACAGAAAAGCCATGGGAATAAAGGTAAAGAGAAAAAAAAAACAACAACAACAGAGTGATCCTACACAGGGAAGTAGATCGTATCCTTTCTGAATGGTATCAGATCACTTCCATGTCTGTCTGGTCGCATATTTCGCCTGGAAATTATTGCCACCGCTCTAATTAAGTATGTTTGCATCTTTTCATGCAGCACCGCAGGCGAGGATAGGAGGATGCTTATTAGAATCGGGGTGAGAGAGAGAGAGAGAGACAGGAGGAGATAGACAGATAGAAAAAGAGGGGGAGATGGAGACAGAGTGAGAGGGGGGAGAGAGAGGAATGCTAGGTGTCAGCCTCCAGGGGAATAAAATAAACTGCTGCTGCAATATTCTAATTAAAGGTCGCCTTATGTGTTAGACGTGATGCGCCCAGACACAGCAACCACCAATCTAAGAGTAAGGAAAGCTCGGCGGGGAGGGAGCTTTCAACTTTTCCTCTAACACGCACACGCATCCATTCAACACACAAAAACATTAAGATTATCCGTGTGTCCACAGATACTTTGGGGCACACGAGTCTCATAAACATGCACACACACAAAAAAAAACGCACCAGATTTCAGTCGAAACCAGGAGAAGCATCATGTTACTGGCAGGCCAAACCATTATATACCCTACTCGGTGTTTGCTGTGTCTCAGTATCAGAGATTAACTATTAAAATTATCTTACAAGGAACGCACGTCTCACTATAGCCTATTCTACACAGACTGTGGGTGCACATATTTGGGACTGGGGCTTACTGGGAACACGCCGGAGCACTCCGAGGTCAGTGCAGAGCTGAATTTGATTATCTGCTGAAATGTTTAAGAAAATATTTTCAATTCGATACGCCGCCATTTGATTATGCACTGCTCCAGGAGGAGCGGAGGAGGCGTTTAAATCCAACCTACTGGTGCGTAATTTGTTTGCCAACAGCGGCAGGTGAACCACAAAACCTCAGTATGGCCACATTTCAATGTTACTATTGTCTGTTACAAAGCATATTGTACATCAGAGTGGCAGTAAGTAATGTCAGAGTGCTTTCGTTTGTTTACTGATTTTTTTTTAAAGAAAAGTAAACACACGTATGCTTTTCTATCTCTAATAATCACAGAACATAAGGTCACCGTTTGTCCACTTAAGCACCGCTAGTCTGTGCCTACAGGCGCTGGTTGAAATACAGACCTTTCATTACAGCAAACTTACAATAATAATTGGAGCTTCACAGTACATATGCGTGCTTAAACTGAGACTGAGATAATTATTCCAGCCTTCACCGAATTAGCAGAACTGATCCATTTGCTGCTGCACATACGGGCTATTGCACTGTCGTTACTGGTAGACTGGAGACCTTTTGCCAAAGTCCAGATCATCCCTGTGGCTCTGAGAGAAATGCCAATGGGCATATTGTGAGAGTAGAGGCTTTTTTTTTAAAGGATGCAGTCCTCCTCACAGCAGTATCCTATTCGTTTAATGCGATTACTAGAGGACGGGATTACATTTCAAAACCCAGGAAAAGAGAAAAAAAAACTTGGAGAGGCTTAAGAAGTTTAGGGCACACACACACACACACAGACACACACACACATCGGGCTGTCCCATCACCGGTATCGCCCTCTCTCCTACCTATCCACCAATTAAGCAAAAAATGACAATATTCACTGACATACAATAAAGAACAAATGTGGAAAATAGGTCCAGAAATCTTCTTACTATCTCGATCACATTTTTACCGCTCTCTCCTGTTCCCAACTCTCTTCCTAAGCATCTCCTATCAACACGCACGCACAAACACACAGAGCAGCGACACACATGTAGACATACAACGTGTAAATTCCTCTACAAAATCGCAGCAGCTACAGAGACGCAACTTTCCCTCTCGGAATTGCTTTCTTGCTGCCTCCCTGTGCAGACCCCTGCTCAGACATATTGTACTCGATTTCACACTTAACGTAAACGTGACGACCCGTCATTAAAACAACCATGAAAACGGACGCAAAAAATCTCTGAAAAATAAACAATGCGATGCAACACACTCTCTCTCCGCAGGAACACCACAAGCCCGTGATCTGCCAAATGCTCAACATGGCGTCTTATTGCTGCTCTACAATTAAAAGCATAATCCCGACACGTGTAATTCACAAGCCGATTGATAAAACCCACGCGTGTTAAGTGTAGGGTACAGTATGGCAGAAAAGACAGAAATAAAAAACACTTTAGGTATCCTTCCTATGCAGGACTCTCCAGCACAGTTCAACAGTCCTCCCCGAAAACTGTACACCCGAAGCCTGCACGGCGCGTAAAAACATTGGATTCTGTAATATTAAATTTTCACCCTACCGTTTCAAACATTGTAGGGAGTCCAGAAGAAATCCGTGCCGGCGGTCAGTCCCAGCTGCTGTCCGCGTAACCCCCCAAAATTTTCAAATATTCTCTCCAAATGCCCCTGAGTTTGTGACCGAACTACACCGCCATCCAGTTCCAATACCTATACTGCCGCACGGAAAAGCCAAGTATTTTCTCTGTATCCCACACAAAACTGCTTTTAAAAGACGCTAGGTTGTGGCCGGGAAAGACTGCTTGCAAAGAGTCTCTGTGGCTTTAAAGGCTCAATTGCAAGGCTGGCTCGACCTGTCCTCACCAAGCGTCTTTGTACCAAAGCGCACAGGAAGCGTCCTTACCTTGAACATAGATGAGATGATCTCCTTCCCCTTCTCTGCTCTTATTTGGATACGCGTAAAATGTGCGCTCTTATTGGAATCCTCCTTCGTATTTCGGCTTCTTGTCTGCCTTTTTGCCTAAATGAAACTGCCCCTGTGGTTTGTTATGAGAAGAAGAAAGCCAATAATCCTTCTCTAAATAACAGAGCGGAGCTAAAAAAGAAAAATCTTGCTCCGGGCTGCCCAAGCGCCTCTGGGCCAGGGATTAGGCTACAATTAGCTCAACTACACTCTCTCACCCAGGCAATTTTCTCAAGGAAGAAAACGTGATACCCTCTATTCCCGAAATTATGACTACACAGATATAACTTATCTTATTTTTTTCCGGCAAAAAAGTAGACCGTTCCCCTTAACGGTGTGAAGTTGTGATTTCGAGGGGGTAGGAAACCTAACAGGCAACTGTCTGTCGCTCAATAGATTTAGAGCAGCAAAAAGCAGATTTTAATCATTGTCATTTCGTCTGATGTAATAGTTCCCCAGGCTGTCCAGCTAGTAGGATTACATTTCCATCTCCATCTCCAAGCTAAATTTAAAGTTTAAAGCGGGCAGGCTGCCATAGTCCTTCACTCAGGCAACATATAATAAAGACGCAATAACTTGTTGATAAAGTCTCAGCAGAAAAAATATGTTGAAAATGAAGCGATATCCTTGAACCAATATCTTTCATGCGGTGATTTTCCCCCGTGTCCCCGCTCTCTATTTCTCTCCCTCTCTCTCTTGCCTTAATGTCTGGAGTTGTAACGCCAAATTTCCTGCAGGCCATTAAAATCAAATGACGTCTATGGACATGCATGCATGCTACTGCAGAAAGCGCCCTCACAACCTGCCTGCAGCCAAATGCGCCATTTCAATTATAGCGCAGGGCTTAGATGGAGATATCTGCCCAGAACACCCCCCCCTCTCTCCAGTCTCCAATGAAAGAAGGCAGCCTCCAGACTTTTGGAAAATAAGATTGTGCCTGCTTATTGTTATTTTTCAACAGAGAAAGACACAATGCAAGTGATGAAGCGCTGAAGTGTTGCGCCACTTTTGCACAAAGTAAAAAGGAGGAAAGAAGGAGTCAAGCAGGTGCTCACGCCAAGGAGATGATTATTTATTTATTTGCATGTTTGTTTATTTGCGGGTAAATAACTGTGAATAATTGATGCAACGTTGAGCCCAGTAATTACTCTGTACCAGCATCGTGAGAGAGGTATAATATTCGTTTCTTGATATTTGGCGCCAACCAGTGTAGGAACTTATTATTGGTCCACAGGAAATACATCAATTTAGTCACTATTTTGGAGCCAGTTTATCGCGAACAAATTTTTAGCTTTTTGTTTGATTTGCTTGTTTAATCATGGGACTTCCAAAGAATTCAACATCACTATAATACTCTTAACCTTTCTTTTGACTTTTAAGGATAAACATTTCTGCATAAAGTCGGTATAAAATAGGAAGCGTTTAAATATAAAATTAAAAAGTCATGCTGGTGATATTTGACAGCAGCGCTGATGGATGTGTGAGAATGCGCATCTCCTTGAAGCAAGTGAAGTCTGTATAATTAGAGAGACCTTAACGTGCCTCGAGCGCTCCCAGCTTCCCCCCTGGCACAGATTTGTTGCTTCCAGAGGTGCAGACTGGAGGGGAAGCGGGATTTTTTTTTTCTCATTAAAGGAAACAAGCCCGGAGTTAGTTCAATTACATGGAGTATGCAGGGATGTTGTAAATTTAAAGATTTAAATAGCTTACAAAGTGGCCCCGGGCCCCATCAGTTAATTTCCTTAATTTATGGATTTTATCGGTGTCTATGTGGAAGGGAAGAAGTAGGTCATCTTGAGGATTTGCATGTAGCTTTGCCATTTCCCAAATCTAAACACCTGTCCCCCTGACCAGCACATCTGCAAGCGAGAAGACGGACAGGTTTCTATTTTAACCGTCAAAAACTGTCCCGACGATTAAAGTGTTTTTTTTCTTCGTTTCCAGGGTTTAAAAAAAATGTAGATCTGATTGTGATTTTTGACCCAGGTAATAAGATTATAGATGTTTGGTCTCCTTCATTGCAGACGCAGACAGAGATAACAGCCCTGTTCTAGTTTTCATTAAAGGATTATTACACACAATTTCTCCATTATTTTAAATGTTTACCTTTCTAATGCTATGAAATTAATATTGATTTTTTTTTTGCTTAATTCTAAGTTAAGATGTTTAAGCTGCAACACGAAGCATTTAACTGCACACATCAGTCAAAATTTCAAAGTCTCCTACAGACATATGTTAATGAAGTATATGAATTAATGCATGACCTCATAAGAATAATAACTTTGCCTGTAGGTTCAAAGCGAGGTGCTATTAGGTTCCCTAAAGTGGCACAAAGGACAGTGCTGTGCCTTTCTCCAGCTTTATCCTTTCACCAGAGGATTATATATGACTTTTAAAACGTTTTTAACTATATATTAATCACAGCATTAACAGTATGTACTATGCTTTAATGCCCAAAGGCATAAATGGTGCTGATTTTTTCTTTGAAATCCTCAAAAACTTCTTCTTTGTGACACACACATGTGCTTAACATTTTTTTCAGTATTTTTTACTTTTAAATTTAATTTAGTTTTTAACCAAAGAATTACTGCAACCAGGTCAGAGATCTGACACCAGATAATAAGTCCATGCTAGTTTTTTTTTTCTCTTTGGTAGATATAAATACTCAGATGGAAGATTGAACATGGCACCATCTGCTGGATAGGTGCAACAGTGTGCATGAATGATCCTATTAAATGATTACTGTTGCACATTGATGGGCTTTCTGGTAATTATTAAATTCTTTAAACAGGTTGTCTCATTGAGAGACCTGTGCACAAAAGATGGATTCAATTATAGAGAAAGCACAAAGACATATTTTACTGTACATGCTCAGAAATCAACCCTCTGACACCCAAGTCATCATCAGTGATAACCCAAACTCTAACCCTAACCCTATACAATCATCCTACACACATCAACACCTTTTATATTTAAAACAAACAAACAAACAAACAAAAGTATAAAATATAGGGTAGGATTTGGTGCCAGGGTCGGGGTCATCACAGATCATGACTTGGATCTCAGAGGGTTAAAATGTTCCATGTAGTCTTTTGCAGGTTATTACATTTATTGACAGCAAAGTATTTAAAAACTATTTTTCCAGGTTTGATGTGAATCAGAGGTCCTGTTAACATGTCCTGTGATCTGATGTTGTGTGTACTGTGTTTAAATATAATGAAAGGGCATCAGCCAGTCTTTGCAGTGGAGCCTAGTCAATACATACCACACACTGCTGCTCTCTTCTGTTTGCTAAAGAGGACAATCCCACTTCTTCAAACAAGGGTGAGTAACAAAAAGGCCAATTTACCTGTGGTGAACTGCAAGGCACTGATACACAGAATCAAAAGGTTTCAAGGTGGATCGAGACGAATGCATATAAACATATCACCATAATAAACATAAAATACAGTTTGGTTGATACTGTAGATGTTTCAAATTAGGCTGAATGCTGAGGGGTGACAGCATGCACTTAGTTTTATCAGATTTTTTAAAAAGCTTATCTTTCACAGGATAAGGCTGCAATTTATAAAAAGCAGACCGAGGGAAGAGCCAGTGGCATAAAGCTGTCATCTGCATTAAAATGTACATTATAATTTTGGGATGCAGAGATGATATAATCTGAGTCTTTTGTAGATTCAACAGTAGGGTTGGTATTAATGTAGACATCAATTTACCAGCCATATGCTACATTCTTTTTGTCTCACCAAATCTATAAAACAGGCTATTTTATTTAGTTGTTCCATTAAATCTACTGGTTTATTTATTTTTAAAAAATATTTATTGGCTCCCCCCATCCCCCACATTTCATTTAAAGCCTTTAGGGCATTTGGCCAGTGTGCCCAATTTTTTTTTTTTATCCGCATAGCCCAGGTCACCCACACAACTGTACTTTGTATGCACAGAGGTGAAAACAGTAGGCACAATACAGTCACATCCGCCCTTCTAAATGTGAGCATTTGCAAGAATCTCTTTCAAGCATTCCACTTCTTCTTGCCCCTCTGGCATGTGGAGAAAGTTTGAAAAGAACACTCAGAACTTGCTTTTAGTAATCTGCATGCCTTGTGGAGCCTGGTTGCTGTCAATCGCTCCGTTCTTACAGCCATTTGACATTCTGCTTGATGTTGGTGTGTGTCTGAGGTGCAGCAGCGACACTTATTGTTCATTATTTCAGCGAGAGAGAGAGAGAGAGAGAGAGAGAAAGAGAGAGAAAGGGTGTCAGTTTATTAATAGAACGTATGGAGTTGTGTTACTCACAAACATCTAACAAGCACAACTCGGAATTCCCTCAAGTGCTTAATGCCAGCAATTAAGTTTCAGAAAAAGCTGAGCACAAAGAGTGTGTACGCGCCGTACGCTTCTGAGAGCTGCTGTTATGAGTCAGTTCCACTTGTGCAGGTAAAACGGCAATGACCCTGATGCTGTTCAGTCTTTGGTTCATTCAGAATCTTAATGTGATTGGTTGAGACGTTTAGTAAATATTAACAAACTGGAAGATTGCAGAGAACCCCAAACATGCTCGACTATGCACCTTGAAAAGGCTGTGTACATTACTTTGATGCCGTCATGCTACTTCGTACTTCTGCTCCACTAAAAATCAGAGAAGCTTACCTATTCTGCACCTTTTATGTGACACCTTTAGTCACTAGCTACTTTAACAAATAAACGCCTTGCAGAAAAAAGGCAATTCCCCACACAGACCAGTGGATCAATGCTAAAAATCCAGTATTGGGATTATTTTAATAATATATGACCCACAGGGTTTTTTTTTTCTTTTTTGCTGCACTGAAGCCATCCTCCTCCCATTCTGGCATGTTACAGTTAAGAGCAATTAAAAAAAAATATGACAAAAATTTTTTTAATGAAGCAAAATTTATTGTCTTTTCCTTTTCAGCATTTTTTAAGATTTGGCTAAAATCTCAAAAAAACTGCTGCCATCATGTGGTCTGAGGCTCTAATAACAGAATATATACAACCTGATGAGCTGGTGCCTGTGAAGGAGCCCATCAGGTAATAGAGGCATTTCATGTCTTAACATTTGTGAGTACAGGATTAAATTATGATGTGTGAATGTTTAGGAAACTTTGACAAAATGCCAAGAAATTAGACATTTACTCTGTTTTGTCAGAGGGGAAGAGGTGATAATGTGACTTTGTTTTATGTCATCTCTTGTATCCGTCACCAAATTCTCTTTTCTATGTACAATCCTCTCTGAAGTTCTTTGGGAGAAAAAAAAAAATCCTCTGAAATGTGTTATTCTGCTTCTGGCTCAAACCGGTCTTACAAGCATCCAGCCTCATGCCTTGAATGTGTGAACAGAGGAAAAATGATCTTTTGCTTTTGTTGCTGCTACTATTTGGTTAGCAGTAACAACGTGAACAGTGTGATGTCTCCAATCACATCTGGTATGCATCACATACCGTTCCCCCTGCTCAATGTGCCTTGGGGGAAGTCCCTGGCACTGCAGAGCACCCACAGTCCTCATTAGAGTGCATGTGTCATGATGGCATCAACCCACAGCCTTGACTTATGCTTTATATTTACAACCATCCATCACAGCACTGTCATCACAACAGTCAGAAAACATGGATTGAGTCTTGAATGGTTTGAGCTGATCCGGCTCATGTTTGTAAGTCTTGGTACGTACAACATCCTCGAGGGCCTTTTTCTGTCTGTAGCCATGTTGTTGAGACTAGTAATGGCCTGAGACTGAAGCTGGAGTCCCTGTCCTTTTGTTGTGCGCTGAGTTCCCTAACAGCATAGAGGAGGGACAGGGTTTGATGTGTCTTCTGAAGGCCTGCTGCTTTGTCAACACTGAGGCCTGTGCACTGACACTATGGAAGCTAAGCGCCGCAGGGTGACAGGGAGGGGAGTGGTGGGGTTGGGATGGAAGGGAAGGGTGGGTCACTGCAGCCTGGTAAAAGAGAGACAGAGGAAGAGAGAGAAGAGAGGCAATGGGGGAAGGGTGCATGCTAGTGCGGCCAGCGCCCAAGGCTAGAGGAGAGTGCTCTGTGCAGCAGACTGCCTGATAGGGACTGAGGCTGCTGGCTGATGACATTTTATGGTCACAACATGCAATCCAACCAACTTTAGTTGGTGAAGATCCAGTTTTCATACACTGAATGGTGGTGGGATTTTTGTTTGTTTTGTGTTTTTTTTTTGTTACAGCCACAAAAAGAATGACGCAGTTTTGCCTGTCATCATGTCCTTTGAGTTTTAGTTCTTTTACAGTAAACACAACAGTGGGTGGTTAAAAGAAAAACTTAAGTCATAACATATGGAAGCGCAACACTATTAAAAGTATTTTTGTAGCTTATACTTTACAAAAAAAAAAAAGAGCAAAGAAAATATCGCACTAAATATAATTTGCACTTAATTTTAATTGTGTAGTCCAGAGATACTGTTGATAAATTAGGCGCATGCTGCCTGAGGAAAATGGTTAAGTGGGATGAGTGAAAGTAATTCTGGTACTTTTATTTAAATTCTGTACTTAAGTGGATTTGCGAGGGAACTGCTTTTTGTTGAGATGAAAAAGAATATTGTGCGATTCACTCTATCAGAAACAAAGATGTACAGTAATCAAACAGTGACATGACCTCATGTTTGGTTTAAACTTCCCTACCGTTTATGCACTGATGCAACAGTATTAGAAACTTCTCTCACTATTAATATACAGGAAAGGTAAATTCTTTTTAAGTACATTCTGTACTTTTTACTTTTTCTTAAATGCACGACTTTTAAAGTGCTTTGACTGTGTCGGGCCAATATATTTACATCAGTAAAATGCCTGACTTTTCTGCCATCACTGGCAGGATATACTGTACAGTAAATGCAAGTGGTTGGATTTGTAAAGTTCCTCTAAGCAGTATAATACAGCATCTTATATACAAAGCAGCCACACACAACATCTAGGTTTTGAATAGGGTGCTATGAGCCTGTTAACTCATAATATATCCGTTTTGTGCAGTGAATTGCAGTCTGAATGTGTTAGCTGTCCTCCAGAGGGTGAGGCAGAGCTGAGGCTTAGGCTTGCCAGAGGCACTGCTTTCTCTCAGCCTGGCCTGATGCAGGCTAAGAAGCCAGAGCCCTGTAGACATTGCTTTCTTTCACTAACATTTTGTGTTAAGTGGCCATAAGTAATACTGGGGGTGCATTGTGGACTGAAACCAGGGAGTTTATTCTCTCACACATAATTACTGTTCAGCCATGTGTGTGTGGTCTCAGTGCTTTCTCATCTGTTTCAGCTCAGACTTCATCCCGTCAGTTTATAACCCTGATAAGGGATCTAAACCAGTGGTGCAATGCCACCATGTAGACCAGTCCTCAAGTGTCCCTTCATCAGCATCACCTTACCTTTCATTTTTAAAGTGAATCTTAGTGGTGTTAAGAATTAACAGTGAGGAAAAATCAGACATGGAGGGGAGGGGTCGGTCCCCTGAAACACCGGTGTGCCTGACTCAAACACGCTCCTCCACATAGTCCTTATTTATAAAGTGCTCCACAAACCCGAACATTATGACCAATAGCTGCATTTTCTCATTTCAGTGCAGCTACC
Source organism: Andinoacara biseriatus (assembly GCA_015108635.1). Lineage (NCBI taxonomy): Eukaryota > Metazoa > Chordata > Actinopteri > Cichliformes > Cichlidae > Andinoacara > Andinoacara biseriatus. The sequence goes on along the minus strand of VUQJ01044953.1, from coordinate 54,640 downwards.
AAACAATGAAGACCCACTTACCGCTTAACCCACAGAGTGTGAGTGGGCAGTATATCCTTGTTTGTTTGTTTTTTTTCTCAACATGAAACTCATTATTGCAGCCAAGGGGAGTACAAAAGTGATGCCCTTGGGCTGCTTTTTAGTTTTAGTTTCCTTGGTTTCCACTAAGTTATCGGTTCTGTCAGTGGTTAGGTAATATAAACTAATGTAAGTCTGTAATGTAACTTAGTGATGTCACATTCTGTAGTGGTACACGATGGAGCTACAGATGCTCTAAAAACTTTAAACACCTATTCCTTAAATCCAGCTTCACAGACAGGGTTAAATCTACAATGGACTCTATGGTGTAAATTAGACTTCATGCATGTAGTGTTTCACACCCACTTTAAATTAGGCTAGTGCCATCTTGGGGCTCTCTGGAAGGAGGCTTACTTTGTTTGCCGCCTACAGTTCTGCTGAAATCAGAAGCGGTTTCTGGTTGTTTACCAATGCGCTTTGTGGATAAACCGTACTCTAATTCGGGGGTGTCAAACTCGCGGCTCGCATCCGCCCCCCCTCCTTACTTCCGGTCCGCGATTTGATGTCAAAAGACTTTTTGGCCCTTTAGGTTACTTTTTTGCCATTTCGCTAACTCCTCTTAATTGGAGCGGAAAGCGAAATGTCAAAAAAGTAACTTAAAGGGCTAAAAAGTCTTATATTTTTTATATCAATTCGTGGACCGGAAGTAGGGGGCGTGGCCGGATGCGGCCCGCGAGCGGCGAGTCTAATTGATGGAAGAGCAGTGCGCCAGAGGAGCTGCCGCTGGCTCTGCATTCACTGCTTTAACTACCATCTGCGTCTTGTGTGGAAACCGAAATAGCAAGTAAACGAGCTTCTGTCTGACCTTGCCCAACATCTGATGTAAGAAACCTTTAATAATTCCTGTGGCACATCAGCGAGGAGAGCCTTGACGTTGGAGAGGAAAGTCACGTCCTGCCGTGTCCGCTTTAAAATAACAGGTGAGCTGAACAGGTGCAGTCTCCACCCACATTTAAGTTTAGCGAGCTGTTTTGCCAACACTGAATTTTGTCATTAATATTTTTTAAATTTCCCTGCAGATATTGGAAGTTAACCATGTCACACAGTGCTCAACCTATTAATGTCAAAAGTTTGGACACACCTTCTCATTCAGTGTTTTGTTTTCCTTACATTGTAAATTAATACTGAAGTCATCCAGACCATGAAGGAATACGTAAGGAATCATGTAGTAAACTTTAAAGTGTTAAACAAACCAAAATATGTTTTAGATTCTTTAAAGCAGGCACCTTTTGCTTTGACTATCAGCTTCATGAGATAATTACCTGAAACCATCTCAGTTGGGTTTAGATCAGGCGATTGTGGAGGCCAGGTCATCTGACGCAGCACTCCATCGCCCTCTTTCTTGGTCAAACAGCCCTTACAGAGCCTTGAGGTGTGTTTGGGGTCTTTGTCCTGTTGAAAAACAAATGATGGTCCCACTGAGCACAAACCAGATGGGATGGCATGTTGCTGTGAATGAATGCTGTGGTAGCCATGCTGGTTAAGTGCGCCTTGGATTTTGAATAACTCACCAAGTGTCACCAGCAAAACACCCCCCCTATGCCTTCACACTTCCTCCTCCATACTTCACAGTGGGAACTACACATGTAGGAACCATCTGCTCACCATTTCTACAAATAGATATGCGGTCTTTACAGGACAGCCACACTACAAACATGATTTTGATGTATAACTGTAGATTTAAACTGAGCTCAACCTTAAACATCAGCAGCAGTGATATTGCTAAAATACACAGGATAAAGCGCTCTGTGAGTAAATGGTTAACTGTGGCCTGTAGTTTAAAACACCTTATAAATGCCAGTCTGTTCATTTAAAACTGTCATCATTTTTTCTTTTTCATGCTGGATCTCCCAGGGTACTTCCACCCATAGTTGTGGATTATTGTAGATGTTAGCATACTGTAGCATGTTGTCCATGAAGCAGTTCCTGTTTGTTGTGTTTGCTTTGTTTCTTTTAGCCTGTTTGAATTACTGAATTACATCTACAGTGTTCATTCATTGCATATCGAAACTTTACAACTTGCTACTTTGCTTTCCCCCCTACATTATTTAGTAATTGGAGCACTTATTTATAATTGTATAATTCCAACTTATGCGATGCACAACATATTTAAGGTCAGTAGTCACTAACAGAAAGGCAGGTATATTCCAGCTCTGTGAGGTGTTGTGAGCTTTAATGGCCACAATCTCCTTGTTGTGTGTCACTGAGTTGCTGATAAATTGCCTGTTCACTTTCCATTCAGTCCCAAAGTGCAAGCGAACCAAGTTAGCTGGTGAGCATAGCGAAAAATTAGAGATATGTCCATCAGGGATCAACGGTGAGAAATAAGGTTGATGTTGAATGAATGCTAAAGCTGCTCTGTTAGGATGCATAAAAGGTTCATAGTTTGCAATCAAGTGATAATATGTCAGTGTTGCTCAAGTGCCACCTTCCACCTCAAGCAGCTACAAAAGTCAATTGTTGCACATTTAAAGGGGGAATTATTTCATATTTATAAGTGTAAGTGCAAAGTTTTTTTTTCTCCATTGTTGCAAAACAAAATCAATGATTCAAATAATCACAACTTGCTGAACTGATATTTTGTTTGTTTGTGATGCTCAGACAAGAACTTCCTCTCTAACACGTGCCTTTACTTTCAGTACATAGTGGAAACCTCTCCCTTTGAAAACTTGAGATTCATCATCCCCAGAGTCTAATATATAATGCCACTGCTGTGGCCTGCTCAGGAATGAACTGCTGTGAATCGGCGTGGTGCACCTGCCTTCTGCCAGGCAGCCACAGCGCTGCAGCCACGCCAGCCAGCCTACAGGCACTTCTAGATAACTCCTGTCTGATTAGCTCCTTAGGAGGACATTGTTCCAAAAGCAATTCACTAGACTCCCAGTATTAATTTAGTCCCGAGAGAGAGGCCCATCCATCCTATGTAGGACGGGCTGCGCTCAGGGCCTACCCTACGGCCTGCTAATAGCACGGCACCTCCTGGCCTGTCACTATAAGTGATAGTCTCTGCAAGTTTGTTGCCTCGTTGTGTGCTTCTCCCATCAGGCAGTGCGTCTCCTGCCCTCTCTCTGCTCTCCGTGTTTCTCTCCCTCTCTATCAGTGGTGGTTCAGGGCAGGTGTCTTCCCTGTCACTTCCATCACTCACGCTGCTTGACGAAGGGAAGACACAGTTCAGAACACGGCGTGAGCAGGGGGTGATTCATTGAAAGCTTGCCTCTCTCCTTGAAAGGAAGCAGGAGAGAGAAACAGTGGATGCCTTTCTTTTTGTTTTTTGTTTGTGAGTTTGTGAGTGCTGCCAGCCACGAGAAAATAAGAGAAGGTGAAAAAGCTCTCAGTATTGTTGAAACTCCGAGGGTGACTCCAAAGTGAATAAGGCTCCTTTTAAAAATGAAAGGTTGACTATGATGCGTGATGCACCTTAATAGATAAAGGAAACCAAAGCGTTTCATACTGGCAGGGGATCTCAGCTTGTTTATGGAGAGTATGAAGTCTGTTCCTCCTACATATTTGTTGTTTCTGTTTCAGAAGAAACTGTACTTTTTAGAATAGGTGAAGGAAACTGAAGCTGTACAGTTTTATTTGTGTCAGAAAAAACTGATGGTTAGGATCCACCAGCTTTTGAAATTAAATAAATTATTTCTCTTTTGTGCTTTTGCACATGTGAATATAAGTAGACGTTTATGCTTGATGGCATTTAATCTAAACTCTTTGTGTGAAAAATCCTTGGAGGTATTGATGTAATCACCATAACGTCACCTACTGATTTGTGATCTCTTATTGATCAACTCTATCTTCTTTCTTTTGAGCTACAACTGACTGTTGGGGGAAACTCTTATAAGCTAATGCTAACAAGCTTGTTTGGGAAAGAACATCCACAGACTGCATGTGTGAATCGCACCGATGCAAATACCTGCTAATTAGTGCAAAGTAACTCCACTCACAAAAACCTGGAGCACAGATTTCTTGGACAGGCTGTCGGTACAGTTACCTGCACAGAAATCCATATTATTTGTCAGATGACATTAGAAAACAGTTTCATCATAAACACCGTCTTTGCTTCAGTGCAGTCTAGCACACAGCTGATGGATCAGTTGGAATCCACCTGTTAGTCGAATTGGCCATGCTTTAAAAAAAAAAAAGTAAATATATAAAGTATAAAGACCTCTCTCTCCCCCTCCCTGAGCCTTTATACTGTTTAAATGCGTAGGTCATGGAAAAAAAGTTTTCTCAAGATAGAGCCCCAAACTGGATTTTGCAGCAGCCTGTAAACTTGTATATTTTTGCTGTAAAACTGGGTAGTTACAGTATATGGGAGTCTGTGGGGATTTATACAGGTGGCCATGGAAGTGCAGTTTTTGGCACTTCCTCACTGGATTAATTTCTCAGCCTTTGAACTTGTCAGTTGAAACAGTCCACTAAATTTTCTGTTCAGCCTTTTCTGTTCGGCTTCATCCTTGTAGGATTTTTGACGTAAGGACGGGAGCATGAATGTCACTTTTGATTTCACTTTTGTGAGGTCGTCAAATCTGTTGCAGTCCTGCACTTGAGTTAAAATAACTGTTAGGGGGGAGGAGGGGGGTGTGCTTTTGGAAAGTGGATTGACTTTTTCTTTGAAAACATACTGAATTACATGTGTATGATGTTATCTGACTCTTTTGTGCAGCCAAGAGAGTTGGCAGTGCGATTGGAAAGCTGTGCTCAGTGTATTAAGGCATTGTTAGGAACAAGTGAGTAACACTGCTACACAAATCAGCTGCAGAAGCTTGCCTGCCTTATTCTTATGCCAAAATAAATAAGTAAATAAATAAAAAACAACTCTTTATTAGTCTTAGTGTTAGATTTTGAATATTTGCTCATCGTTCCAATAGTAGCTGTTTCAGTTAACTGTAGGTGACATATTACCCATAGACTCACTACTTTGGTTAGAGTGTTAGACGTGTGTTTGAACTGTGTGCGTTTTCAGTCATTTTAGATAAAAAAAAAAACAAAAAACCCTAATATAAATCAGTTTCATGTGTGGTTTATCTTCATGTCCTTATATTTCATCATCTGCTTTTAACCACTCAGTATTCTTTCTTATCCCTTGTCCATCAGCATCACCATCCAGATGTTTGCTTCACCCCTCAATGTGTTTTGACATTAAATATACATGCGCAATACGCTGTCATGTGGTAGGGAGCGGTGCTATGGTATAAATACAAGTAGAGTAGAGAATCATTTTATCAACGCAAATGTTTCAGCCGTTCCTGGCAGTTGTGTCAGCTTGGTAGAGATGTAGCCCCAAGGTAAAGAAGCACTTAGCCCACAGCAGCTTGCGTGACTTCATTATAGAACCTGTGTTTATTGATTCAAGTTCATTAAAGCTGCTGCATAATTTATGCCAGTTTCTGCATATAGCCTAATTAGAAGCCTTGCAGTGGCCTTCATTGATGTTTTTGTGAAGAATGACAGGCGGTGACAGCAAATTTTGTACCTAAGTCCACATTACTATCCATACCTCTGTGTCCATGAATCATTCTTTGAAAAGCAGAACCAGTGTTGGGGGTTTGTCATATTTCAAATGCAGTACTGCCATCATGTGGTTGTGTGTGATATATCTCTGGTAAGCAGAAATAATACACAGCATTGTGTTGCAGCTTTTGGAATATATAGCAGTAAAAACATAGCTGGATTTTGTAAAAGAATTCCCTTAGAAGTCCTTAAAAATATTTGATATCAAATTCAAAACAAAACTAAGGATCCAAGTAATCCCAAAAATCGGTGTTTTGTTTGTGGTGCTCAAATGAGAACTTCAGCCTCCGGATGTGTGCCTTTTCCATACATCATGGAAATCTCTCTCCTTGAAAATCTGATATCTAACAGCAGTTCTGCTCCCTGTTCAGGAATGAACTGCTGTGAATCTGTGTGGTGCAACTGCCTTCTGGCAGGAAGCCACAGCGCTGCAGCCACACCAGCATACAGTCACTCCTAAATATTTCCTGTCTGATTAGATCCTGGGATTCTATGTTTTGTAAAGAGTCCAAAAATGAAAGAAATTATTGCGCAGAAAAGTTTCAATTTGAACAAACAAGGAAACAAATAAATAAGCAAATGATTACTGAAGTATCATATAATTTTTTTTGCATTGTATGTATTGTATTGTAGTATATTTTTTATTAATAATATGATTTAAAAAAATTAAATTTTTATCTCTGGCTCCAACTAGCCGAGTGATAAAGTTCCTGTTTTCAAATTGAGCTGTGTGTTGATGAAAGCCAGTCGTGCTCACCAAATGAGATATTTGGGAAACGTGCCTTCAACAGGACTTGAGTTTTGAGATGTCGTCCATGAAATTATTTTCCACTTGCTGTTTTGCTTCGCTTGATTAATAACAGAGCTCGAGCAAATCATTTGAATGAGGCTTATATCACTGAGAGATGCGTCTGGAGCGTGCTGCAAACTCATTGCCAAAACAAACAAGGGTTTCATGTGAAAGGCGGAGAATTAACCTGGCACGCATGTGAATCAGCCAAGTTTTGTATTTGACGTTTGAGGGAATTTTCTTCCTCTCAGATTTTGCACCGCTGAACCGAGGAGTCAGCCCCGTAAATTGGTTTTGTTCCGTTATTACATGGGAGATTTTGCAGAGGCATTGATGCAGTCGTTGCCATTGTAGACAGCCCTTGCAAACTGCTGTGTGTCAGTCTTTGTACTATGCATGTGTGCGTACGTGTCCCTGTTAATGTTTGTGTGGCAGAACTGTTGTCAGCGAATCAGCCGAAACCTGTCATCAGCCATGTTAATGCTGGCTTGAAGGCAAAGAGGAAGATTAGCTGAGGAACTTATAATAATAATACTTGAAAAATGGAGCAAAGTCTCTTTTTACAGTCCTCCCAAGCAAGGCGAGGTTGTTTATCACTTTGGGAAGATGTTTGGTTGGCTCCCTTGTATGTCTGCTTTGGGCCCTTAAGCTGATTTCGCTACACAAGCACGTTCTCTTCAAAGCATGTCAAGATTTTCCACGCACACTAATGAGGTAAATGGATGGCTTTTGTTTTCTCCACAGTTTTAACTTCCCCCAAAGTGCTCTCATGACTTATACACGAGCTGTTGCGGAAATCAGCCTTGAGCATTTAATCAAATTTCTAACTCTACAGAGTGATCAATTTGTGCTGCAATATTCATCTACCACACAAGCATAAATATGACCTCACACACACACACACACACACACACGCAAGCACAATAGTAAGACTGCTATTTGTTTAGCTTAAAACAATGTCATTTTTGGCAGATAAAATGATAGCTTGAAAAAAAAAACTGCTGCTGTGACAGATTTGACTTCCTTTGAGTGTGTGAGAATCATACAAATTACTGTAAATTTAGACAACATAAGGTACCTACTTTAATCTAATAACAAAATGGAAATGAAACGAGTCTATTCCCTCAGAACTGACACATTATGGCTGTGTGATGGAAGAATAAAAGCACCAATTTGAAGGCACTTAGATCTCAAAATGAAAAGTTTTACTTGCAGAAGCAAAAAATGCATTGACAGTTATTTCTCAGTGTGTAGTTTTGTGAGCTCATGTGACTTAACCTTCAAGGATTCTGACATGAATCCCATCCCTTTGAGGCACAAAATGGATAGTCATGGCTTACTGGTTAAAAGGTTAACAACTCTCACCCGTGTTAATTTAAATATTAACCAGCAAAGCACCAGAGGCAAATTTGGTTATGCAAAATCACATTTGGAACTAAGGGTGCCGACACATTAATTCAGTGACTTTGTATATTTATTTTGATGGACACAAGAGTTAGAAAAAGATAGCATGTGTTTGTCCTTATGATCGTTTGATGATTGTATTAACACTTCATTTTGCATTAAAAATGGATACTCTTTCTCAGGAAAACCTATATGCTGGGATATAACAAACACAGATATGAGCTACATTTGTGGAATTTGTGCATTTTCCACAAACCTGTAGTTGTTTCTGTTTTATTACACATTACCTCCTATCAGTTTACCATCTACCAATTAGAAATTGTGGTCTGCAGCTTCAACCA
>VUQJ01044953.1:17867-28992 GCA_015108635.1 Andinoacara biseriatus | reverse complement strand
TGTTTTTTTATTTATATATATATATATATATATATATATATATATATATAAATGATGTGTCTCAGTCTCAGGCTTCTTTTTTTGTGCAATCTTCAGATTCTTTTCCTGTGCTGTTAACTTGGGCACAGCACACAGCAGGAGAGGAAATAATGAACTAAGAAGATAGGAAGCTGCTGAAAGGGGGTATCAAATATAGCACTGATTACCGTTATGACGATTCTTTTTGACAACAATATATTCCCAGAGTCGATCCTACTTAGGGTGCTTTCAAGGTTAGAAGATGCAAAAGCTTCCTAGGGCAGATTTCCATGGAAACAGAGAGCCGGTGAGCAGTGTGTGGGGGTGTGGTGGGAGGTGGCTTGTTTTAATACCATGCAGAGAAAAGGGCCTGGCAGCTTGCGCGAGGAGGGATGTGTAAACAAATGCTACCTGTCAGCTGCAAGCTTAGGGTTAAGTGAATTATCTTGGCCGAGACAAGCTGCAAAGCGGCTTTAATTGGCACGTATCTTATTTAGATGCTGCAGAGCTCTTGAACTATAGGCACAGTGCACACACTGCAGTACTCCCTTTATGAACTCCCTTGCCAATGGGAATAGGAAGCCTATGGGATACAAAACATAGTAAGGAGAGGTTTTGCTATGCTTTTCTTGTTTAAAAACCTGAAATTCCTTTAAAATTTCTGTAAAACCTGCAGGCAAGAGCTACTGTGTTCTGTCCTGAATCTCGCAGAGGCATGGCTAGATAAAGAAAAAGATTCAGATGATGATGACAACAGAGAAGTGATGTGTTCTCGTAGAGCTATATTGTAAGTACTGAGGCGAAGCCAAAGTAGAAGAGAAGATAGACTCACTGTGAAGGGAACAGCAGTTCTGACAAACATTATGGACAACACTCTGAGCAATAGCTGGACTGCGAGAATGGTTTTAAAAGTCATATGTATTTTAGAAGATACTTAACTTTTTGACTAGCCCCACCTCTCACAACTTTCTAATACTTGTACATACAGAGCTTCGCCATAGTCTCTATATACAGTCGGGTCATCAGTATTTGGACAATAACCGCATTTTAGCAATTTTGCCTCGCTGTGTTTCCTCCCTTGAGATTCTCTGCCAGGCCTTTACTGTAGCAACCTTCAATTGCTGCTTGTTTGTGACTCTCTCTGTCAAAACTGAAGTTTTGTCTTCAGTAACTTAAAGGTACGCTCTATTGGGTTGACATTATGTGACTGACTTGGCCACTGAAGAATATTCTATTTTTTTCTGCCTTGGGTTCCTTTTGCAGTATGCTTTGGGTCATTGTTCATTTGCACTGAGAAGTTGATTATCCAATCAATTTGGCTGAATTTGAGCAGAGAGTACATCCCTGTAAACTACAGAATCCATCCTGCTACTTCTATCAGCAGTCACATCATGAGTGAACGCTAATGACCCGCTTCCACTGTCAGTCATGCATGTCCATACCATAACAGTGCTTCATGTTTGACAGATGATGTGGTATGCTTCAGATCATGAGCTTTTTTCCACCCATCATTCTGGTACAAATTAATGTTGGTTTCAACTGTCCAAAGAATTTTTTCCCATAACTGTGTAGGCTATTTTAGATGATGATTTTTTTTTTTTTGACAATGTCTAATCTGGCCTTCCTATTCTTGCTTGTAACCAGTAGTTGGCACCTTATTTTAAACCCTTTGTTTTTACACTAATGAAGGCATCTCTAAGTTGGCTTCCTCAAGAGCGTTCTTGACTTGGCTAGATGTGATAAAGACTTTTCTTTACCAAGCAAAGAACTGCTTTCTAATTTAGTTGTCGTCTGTGGTCTTTCAGGGTTTTTGGTATTGCTGAGTTGGCTCCTTTTTATAAGAGTGTTGATTTGACCACCTGATTTGGTTTTTGCGCTGTCGGGTTTTTTTTAATTGAAATTGTTTCGCCTATTAATGGCATTGTTCTCTTGCGTTAACATAATTTATTTGGACCGCCTATTGAGATGTGAGTTCCAGTGAGCAGTTACGAACATGTCAGCTACGATCAGGCAGAACATTGTGGCCATCTGCCTAATACTGTGTTCGTCACCCTTTCGCTTCCAAAACAGCCCTGACCTGTTGAGGCACGGACTCCACTCGACTCCTGAAGGTGTGCTGTGGTGTCTGGCACCAAGATATTAGCATCAGATCCTTTAAGTTGTGAAGTGGGGCCTCCATGAATCGGATATTTTGTCCAGCATATCCCACGGATATGCCACTGGATTGAGATGATGTAAGGAATCATGTGGGTTAATATATCCAACAACTGAACATTTTGACCTGTCTACGTTCAACTTCGGCATAACTGAACTGGACTACAAAATCGTTGCTAGAAAAAAATGGAGGATTCATGATTGGTTAACCGGAAGTCCATGCCCTTGTCTAGCAGTTCCACAGCAAATACTGTGACGTAACAGATAAGAAAACGTAACAGTGAACAGAGAAAACTGAACAGACTGAAAATTAGAACCCAAAAATAATATAAAGATATCTTTGCAGCATCAGGACAGAATGCAGTTACATTTCCTGCATGCCTACACACTCAAAGTACACAACAAAATGTATTTAAGGGCTATAAAAGTGGATTTTGCATGATACGTCTCTTTTAAGTCTAAAAGACCGATGTGACCAATGTAGCCTCTGGATTTAAGAATCCAATGCACAGTGCCTTAAGAGTCCCCCTGGTTTGCAAAATGAAGGCTCTGCGTTTTTATAAGTCTTTAAAAAACACCCTACCTCTCACGTGACCTCAATAAACAATTTACATAAAGCTACTGAGGTCTTAAATTCATTAAAACCGTAATTATAGGTTTAAAATTTCAATAACTATTTTCACAGCTTATTTAATACAGCATGAAGCTCATCTCACAAATTATGGCACCAGTAAAGTAGACTGTAAAACTAAAATTTTCAAGTAAAATTGTACCATGTGTGGCGACGACTCCAACAGCGCACCTTCTGTTACAAAGCATTTTGAATATGTAGATGACACAGGGAGTCCTCATTAACTCCGCTGTGGCCTATCAGGAAATCAATTATAGGCTTTCTTTCCTTCCTGTACCTCATGGTCATGGAATCAAAGGAAATGCTGATCAGCTCTCCTGCTCCCAAAACCCCATATTCGATCACCCACATCACAAAATCACCTTAAACAGTGACCTCATTTACAGCCAGCTGAAATCACAGCATCATGTCATTAACGTCAACAAGTGCTGCCAAAACTAGTTTTAAATCACCTGTACACAACGCACAGCCACAAATCCTTCTAGAATACCACAGGGTCAGTAGTAGTTTGAAAAATAAATGTATTTGCTTTTTCGCTGAGGTTAGTATCACAAGCAGAAACAAATTCCCCAAATTTGACACACAGCTGACCAACACTTGCTCTCCCCACTCATATTTGTTGGAGTATAACATCTTCTGCCCTTCGTGGAAAGCATGCACAAGTCTAAGAGACCGACTTTTCACTTCACTCTTCTACTCCGCCTGCTGCTTATAAAGGACAGTCACGCACAGAAGGACCTGCATCAGCAAAAGCTTTATTTCTCTTATCCCCACTTCATGTTACATTCAAATAAATAAATACACAGCAAACAAGAACTCCAAAACATTTTAGAACTCGCATATTCAGCGAGTTTGGGCACATCACTTAAACACGGGACAGGATATTGTTTCCGTACGCTGTCGGGCCTCTGTACAGTTCCTGGAGTTGAAATAGAGGCTTGCTTTACCTGAAGGGGAACAGCTAAAAATAAAAGCCCCCTAAATCATCTAAACAATAGAGTATTCGATTGCACAAGAAGAACAGGTGAATCTGATAAACTCAGGCAATGAAAAGATGGTATTTTTAGCTAAAATTGGAACTGGATATAAAGGCAGACAAACTGTGTTGTCCTCGGGTTTCTATGATCCACCATATTTTTTTTTTTCTTTAACAGCCACCTGATGGCTCTTATTAAAGAAGTGGTAATGACTCTGACTGCATCCGTCAAACAAATACAAAGTATTCAGACCACAGTTGTATACCCCTAGTGCCATATTTTTATTTTTACAAACTCATTTAAAGCTTTGTGCACTGGCTCTGAGAGGGATTAGATCAGTTTTTTTTTATGACCCCTTTCAAGTTTTTCCACCCATATTTTTCATTTCTTCTATATTAAAGTCAAAGTGTGATCCTTTTATCACGACTTACTGGTACACCAGTGGTGTGTTGAGGTGCTGTGATCAGATGCTGCTATGTCTTCGTTAAGTCTTTGTGCTCCACTGTTCACCTCTATTTGCAGTGAGATTGGGAACTGGAATTGGCCCTGTCACTGTTTACGCTGGCCTCTCATTTGAGTTAGCTTCACGTTCTCTTACACACCCCTTGTTTTGCTGTCTGAGCACTACTGATTACAGCTGGGACTGATGAGTCCAGACATGTGAGTAAAGCACAGGGACTGTGGCTGAATACTAAGTGAATATTTAGGGAGCTGCCTCAACACATCGGTAGATCAGCAACTTTAGCATTCACTCTGTGCCTACATTACAGTATCCATACATTGCATGGACATGATAAAAGATAAAAAGAAATCCTGAACAAAGTGCAATTATTTAAATCTCCCACTTGTATAACTTACAGTATAGCTCTAAAATACATAAAATCTTAAAAAGAAAAATTAAGAACAAAAAACAAAACAAACAACCCCCATAAAATCCACAGTTTACAGCATGAAGATTAATGCAGAGAAATCACACAGATCTTACAAATCACACAGCCACTCTGGCCAATATTATTTATTTCCGAAAATAACTCTATTGAACTAGATTCGTTTCACCGTGACACATAATTGTAATTATTTGGAAAGACAGAAAATTGTGACCCGGGGCAAATTTTAGCTGTTAACACTTTTATTGCTTTTTAGTGATTTTTGTGGATATGCCCGTTTTGCGCAAGTCAACACATACTGTAGGCTAAAGATTAGACCATAACATTGTAAGCCTGGTCAACAAGCAGTAATTTGAATGAAATCATACAGTTTCTTAAAGTTGTAAGAATATTCCTTTGGAATTATATACCATGCTGCTAACAGTGACCTTTAACCCTCCAACACTACTTCAATGAAATGTGATTGAAGCTCGGAAAACAGCTTAAGAGTCTTGACACTGCAGTGTACTGTAAACATAAGAAAACATGCATTATGAGGTGGGAATTAGGGGACTGTCATTTTGGATCATGCCTCCAGAAAACCTTCTTTCTCCATCAGTCATTCTTAAGCCATAATTTCTATAAGGTGAGTCTACCAACTCACCTTTGGGCTTCAATCACCCCACAAATAAGAACATCCCAGGCCCTCACAGAACTCGTGATTAGCTTCAAGCACTTTCCTGTTTTGCTGTTATTGGCCTCTGTTTTCCTCTGCACCCCTTCTATTATTATTCTCTCCCCTGCAGATGCTGATCCTTTATTCTGTCCTCCCCTAAGTGTCTTATCTCTTCTCTCCCATTGCCTCCCCTCCCTTCCTCTCCAGTACATCACCTCTGGCTTCCAGACTCCAACCTATAATTTCCTCTTGCGCCTCTCTATGCCCTTTGCGTTGCTCTTCGGCTACATTCATGATAACCAGTAAAAAAAAAAAAAGAAAAAAAAAGAAGCAAAATAGCACCAAACAATAAACAGAAGAACACACCTACAACATTTGTATAGCTACAACTACAACTGCTACAGCAGCAGTTTTCTCCCTGCATTCAGTCCTGCACAGATATTAACAATAAAAATTACCTTTGTAAATGCAGTTCTTCTACAGAGGCCTGTAGTCTTACAGTGCTCGGTGTGGTTGGGGTCAGACAGGCAGTGAAGTGTATGGGAACATCTGAACAGAGCAGTGCTTACTCAGCCCCTTACAGCCCTGTGCTAATGAGAGGTGTGTATGTGAATGCTGCAAAGGGCTGTCATACTGACTGACTGACACTCCCTTATGCCTGAAATAACTCTTACACACATCAGGTGGATGTTGCCCCAAGGTCCCCAGAGCTGAGGTGTCATTTAAGAAACGCAGCCTACATGCTGCCGACTACCAACCCACTGCTGCGCCTATTGTGGAGAAAACAAAACAAGAACTAAAGCAGCGGTACTGCTGGGGCAAATACTGACACTAGATAAGACCGAAAATTGTCGGAAATGTGCAGCTAATCTCACATTGCTTACGCAATTTTTTTTTTGCATAGAAACAATGAAATGACTGATAGAGTGCTGTAGGATATTTTGCATGTTACACATAGGTTTGTGTTTTCCAGCGCAGGGATCCGAACTAGCATTATGTTCGCGTCATCTGTCTGAGCTTCTGCTCTTTGCTCTGTTCTGCCTACTGCACCAATAAGCAGAAGCGATAAAAAAACATCTTCCTGTCATGAATCTGACACCTAGCAGCCCACAGCAAAACATTGCAGAATAAACCGCTATGGAGTATGAATTCAGTTTGCAAGTGTTTTATATTTTATTTCCTTCTTTTGCTATGTAAAGCACCTGGCCAGGTATTCATGAAAAAAGGAGTCTTGTTCTGAAAATCTGCTGAAAACCATCCATAGCAAAACATCTCCGATCCACCGGTACACTGCTGGTCTCAGACTGAGTCTGTCTGATTACCTGGTTTCAGCATTTAAAATGCTCATTGAGCCCCAAGCCCTCCCTCGTTCTGCTATCTCAGGCTTCTTTCTTCTCCCTGTCAGGGAAAATGCCAGAGAGGTGCAGCGAGAGCCGTGCTCCGCTCCCAGCGCTGGTAATTTGACAGCGAGCAGAGAGGGTGCAGAATAATTGGAATAGCATTTGCGTGTCAATGTGACACTGACGAAGAGAGCTCAACATTTAACGTCAGAGGAAAAAACGGAAAGTCAGAGATTCCTGGAATAGATTTCACAAGTTGTCTGGAAGTAGTGGGTTAATCAGACAAACTAGACAACTGGCCTTTTGTCAGAACTGTTTGTGTCTGATGCTCTGAGAGAACAGACTGGAGCAACAGCAAATGATGATTCTGGCCAAACAGTGGTCTTGTGAACAACAAGCCAATTGTGGCCAAAGCTGGGAATTGGTGATGGTTTTAATTGGACTCAACTCAGTGGGGCAGATGCATTCAGAGACAGTTGGATGATATGACTGGCAGCTTTCATGGAGTGATATTTTTCCGAGCGATGTGTCACATAAATTTCAGCAACAATGGTGCTTTCGTCTAATTTGGACAATAGCGGCTGGCAAGTTGAGGAGACGCTAAGACGTATTAATTTGTAAGAGCCTGAGTTTGTGTTCTAGTTCCTATAAGAAAGCTCGACATTAAAAGCTGACTGTGTAGCTTATCGTCGCGAGACGGACAAAACTTACCACTACAGGTTACAGCTCATAGGATGTTGCTGGCTTGCCAGTGAGGATGACTTTTTGTCCCTCATGTTCTGCTCTCATACTAGCTGCTGCTGCCAGTCTTAGAACTGTGGGACAGCAGTGTAATGAGCAGGATTACCAAGGGAGACTGGCAGGAATAGTGTGGTATCAAAGGAAATCCAGTCAGTGAGGGATATTCAGACAGCAGTGCCATTCTTTTATTCATTGCCTGCGTGCCCAGAATGACTCAGCTCACTCTCCTGCTGTCAAACCCTGTCATTATCCATTAGTGTGTTTCTGTCTCGCCAGGGACCGCCCACTGCTACCGCTGGCATGCGTGAGTAGGTGCATTAATGTTTGTATATATGTGTGTGTGTGATCAGGTGCACATATAGAGTGTTTTGCGTAGTTATGTGTGCGTTCACTATGTGTACGTACCTGAGGTTGCCCTCGAGGCTGCTGGCACGTTTTCTGCCATGATTGTTGTAACACTGTGAGCTTCATAAGCAGTATTAAAGGCTCCATTAAGAGCATTCAGAGAGATGGGAAAACACAGATCACCTGCATGTGTTTGTTTTTATACAGTGCCATGCATAACTTCTATATTTTGCATTTCTGTATTTACGTGAAGGAAAGTGTTTTCCATTAGAACATAAACAAGTGCTCTGACAGGATATAGTTATCCTGCCCTGGCCTCATTTATGTTGGATAGGTAGGGGTCCGAGATAGCCAAGAATTTTTCATAAGAATTTTATGGAAGCTTGTTTTCGGCTGACTTTTTGCCATCTACAAGCTGGCAGAGTTGAGTCAAAATTTCAACTTATTTTCTCAGAAGTTTGAGTTGAAATTTTGAGATAATAACCCACAATTTTTACTCATGGATGCCAAAAAAAAATGTTTTTTTTCATTGGTGGAAACAAGCTTCCAAAGATTTTGTCCTCAAGGATTTTTTCTTTCCATCTGAATGACTGACATTATGTTAGCTATCTACCTCAGGAAGGAAGGGGAACACGGTGATTTCTTCCTCTAGAACGAGTCAATATAGTCTGTAGGACCTTTGAAAAACATAAAATATTTACGTAAAAAACTGTGATGTTTTTGTGTTTAACAGACACAGCACATACAAATCCAGGTTGTGAGGCTTCTAGTTATGTTGCTTTTAATGGATTCTTTGTAAATATTAAGTCTTCTTAGGCTTCTTAAGACTTGCATTTACTTCTAAACATTATTTTCAGCCCTACTGATGTGGTGAACAGTAAGGTCTCTGTGCACCACACTGCAAGTGGATCTGACATACGATGTCACAAAGAAAAAACGAGTGGGAGAGAGGGACTCCACCTACAGTAGGGTGTTGGAGGGAAACCATCCTGATGGGCTCCAGCCTCCTACTTCACTGTAGAACTTTAAACATACAGAAAAGGTAAACAGACGAGAGCTCAAGGATTGTAAAAGATTTCAAATAAGAGGCCAAGCTGGAGATGCAGTCTCACTCACACACACGGTACAGTTGCTGCATTCATTTCTATCTAAGAGAAAACATAAAACATATCCTGCGGTACAAATTTGTGCAAGCTCTGTCACAAAAACCTGTATTATTTTGCAGATAGTTTTTATAGTTCATATGTAGGTAGAGAATGTCCAATTTTTATGTTGTCCCCTGCTTGTGAGCCACTATTTAAAATGTGTTTGCAAATTATTTAAATGTTGAACGGCACCGCTGCCGGGAGTGCTGAGGCATACTGTATCATTGTATGTCACAAACACGTGGAAAAGCCAGGTTGCTGAAATTGTTCAGGTGCTGTACAAACAAAAATTTTGATAGTAGAAAAAAAAATGCAATTTCATTTTATCTTGATGTACAGGAAAAAACTGTGATTCATCAGGAAATGTTCTCATGAGAATCGCAATTCTGTCAAGTTGCAATTTCATGTAGTCATGTGAAACTTCAGTTTGTGGTGTGAGTATATGATGTAAGTGTGTGCGTGTGTGTGTATCTGAGATAAGGAGGCTAAGGAGGCTGGGCCTTAGGCGTTCCTCCTCTTTTCTCTCCTCTCAGCTGTGTTCCCTGAGGACAGCAGGCAAGAGGCCAGAGCTGGCAGGCGGGTAGAGATCCAGATAAGACGGACAGAAAGAGAGAAGGGGATGTGTGCACCAGTGCGTATGTGTGCACGTGTAAATCAAGGTGGGAGGGCAAACCTATATCTTGTCAGGGAGAAAAAAAAAGAAGAGTAAAATCTGATGAGAGAAAGTCAGGAAGAAAGAAAAGTAATGGAGGACAAAAACCAATACACACACACACGCATGCACGCACACACACACACAGAGAAGAGAGACAAATATGATAAGAAAAAAAAGTTTTGACAGGAAACAGAGAATCGAGGGAGATGGAATGAGATGTAATAGAGAAAGGGACAGAGACAGAGTGATGAAATCAAAGGGTGAGAGGCAAAAGGGAAAGAAAATGAAGGAAGAAAGTAGCAGAGAGCAAAAGAGAGCATAACTGAAATGGCGTGAGGGAGTTTCATGCCAGTAGTGAATTCTTTCAGGCCTTCTGTGTCTAGCTAAGCAGAAAGTCAACTTGTGCCATCTGTAACCCACAGCCTCGACACATCAGTGATGGTGTGATGCCTTTTTTCAGTGACAAGCAGAACTACATAGGTGCGCACATTTATTTTGGGAACCCCAAATCTGTCATCTGTCTGGCTACTGACTGATAATCCTACATTCAGAAATAATGTGAAGGGTAAATTCCTGCAACTTGACTGTGAGGAATGAACAATTGCTGCCATTGGAAACCATAAAAAAACGACACACTCGTCCAATGTTTGGCAGTTTTTCAGCTGACGCGTTTCATGAAACTTGGCTGAGTAAAAGAAGGAGAGTCACTGCAACAAATACCGTAGCCAATTACTTTACATGAATTTTAATTACTTGAAGTGGTGAAATCCTCTCCAAACACGCACATTCACCTGCACATGCACACACATCGGCATGCACGTAAAACCCCTCACTGAACAGATGTTTTATATTTCGTTATTAATAGGCACCTCACAATCATGTGTCACATTTTTTCCAAACCTCTGGTGCATTTGTGTTTGCAGACATGTTGAGAGTGGCAAAAAATGAAAGCATCTCTATTTAGTCTTCATAAACTAAGAAAATGGGAACGTGACGTTCCTCACGTCTAATAGTTTCCTCAAAGTTAACTTTCTTATGTAGTGAATGTTCAAAAGATAAATCATCAACCTATTGGCCTATTTGCTGATAAATTATATATGAAGAAATTGTGTATTTCTTTTAAAGAAAATGATATTCACAAATTTGCATATCTTGCAAGTCTGATTTTGTGAATAATCCTCTTCACATTTTTTAAATGTGTCTCTTGTTTTGATTTCTGTTATGACGTCCATCTTTTCGGAGGACAGCTTTCAGCCGTGTGTCACACCCCCAGTGTGCCCCGTCCCTCACACCTGAACACTGTCTGGTTGTCAGTGGAGCGCATATCAACCGTTGTCCTTTGTATTTGTTGCGTTTGGCCTTGGAGTCCTACTTTTGTCTTTTGACATTAGTTGACTCGTGTTTACCGATAATTACTGAACTGTAAATGAACGTCATTGTATTGGTACAATAGGGATTTTGGCAAAGAGGTTTGTGATTATATTGTTATTTCCCATGACACCCATTAAGAAAAGGTTGTAACAATATCATTTAGTATATTCTCAGTAAAAAAAAAAAGCAAACACTCACACTTCTGC
>VUQJ01044952.1:46575-58423 GCA_015108635.1 Andinoacara biseriatus | reverse complement strand
GCAGTGACACACATCCATCACAGTTTCCCACAGTCCAAAGAAACACAAAGGCTACAAATCTTTACACACAGCAGGTCGAAAACTGCAAAAATGTGGCATTACTGGAGATTTTTTCTGACAAAAGGCTAATCTATTAATAGCAGAGATGCATTTGTTAATAATCTGCTATTAACATGCATCTACTTGTCCCTCCCCAGTTTCTGTGCACAGCGTATCTGTGGGGGGCACTGAGCTCACAGCCAATCCTCCCCACCGTGTTCAGCTGCTGCAATAAATCATTTATTTCAAACCTGAGTTGACTGAATTTTTAGGACTGATCAACAAACAGTTATTTATGGATTTGTGTATTGACCTGCTCATTTATGTGTCTGGCTCTGGATCTGTCTGGTCTCATTCATTGTGTCCATGTACAAGAAATTAATATTTTTCACTTTTAAAGGGTGCAAATCTCCATATTTGTGGGCCCACCTGGAATAAAAAGAACTTTAGGCGTTAAAGCTGCTGAGTTCACTTTAGAACATCGATGAACTATTTATGGACAAATCGATCTGAAACTGATTCCCTCACTGAGTCTGAGTCACTGTGTCTGTGTAAAATCTGGCTCACATCCTCCAAGGTCACCAAGGTCAACTTAATGACTTATTGGTCAAAGATTGACAAAAAAGTATTTTAACGTAGAAACGATGATTGTTAGAAGGGTGGTGTTTACTGTCAACATATAGAAAGTATGACATGAAGATTTAAAAGATCGTGTCACATTTGACCTCTGACCTCTCAAGGTCAACAGACTGATTTGAAGGTCAAAGGCCATTGTGTATACTGACATCATATAAGCATGCAGAATATGATATATGGGGGTTATAAATATCACCTTATAGTTTGCATCCAAATATCATGTCACCTTTGACCTCTGACCTCAGTTTTACATTTGACATCTGCCTTCCAAGTTGACCCCAAAACGTTCTCTCCAAGCTCTGTTTCCTCTCGTGTCTCCACTGATGAGTGTGAACAACGTGCACTGCAGACAAAACCCCGAAACCTCCTATGGAAATGTACAAGTTTCAAAGTCGTGCTCAATTTGCCTCATTAATGTGATGAAAAACTGAAAACGTTCGACACAGTGAAGATATTTGTCCATTTATCCATTTATCAGTTCCTTCTGGGAATAACTGAGAAAAAAGGACCTAAATGAATGAAGGCCGGATCCAGCTCAGCGTCTCTGCTATGATCAACAGTTTGATGGTATTAACGTGCTTCACTGTTGCAAACTTTTCATTATATTTATATTTATAAACAAGGAATCACATTGAAAAAAACTCTACAAGCTCCTCTTTGCTTCGAGAAGCTTAATGGAGTAAATGTTGGGCCTCCTCACTCAATAAATGACACTAACTCTTCAGAATTAGACTCAATTTGCAGCTCAACACTGAAAGGATTCAGTGTTGAGCTGCAGTGACGCCTCTCTCTGTTTCTGCTGCTCCTCACTCCGACCTAATTAAAAGGTTAAACTGTCAAATTAAGGCAGAAACAGACACACAAACGCACGCTTTTCCTGCCTGTGAAGGCGCCTCTGGGGGTCAGACGACATTTAGCAGGATCGGTCTGTGTAAAAGCCGACGAGTCTGCGAGGAACCAGAATATCAAATATGAGTATCTGAGAAAAATAAAAAGGCAACACTAAATTCATCTATGCAAGAAAAACACCTGCAGGAATAAGTTCAGGATCCTGGGAATAAAGGTTCCTACAGCACAGCAGCTTCACTCACAGATGGAAAATCAGCGCTTGTTTCATTTTTCCCGAATTAGGATTTGCTGCTGTGTTTCTACGCTTTAGAAAATATAATAGCAGTGAGATTTGTTTGAATAAACCAAACAGTGTGTCTTTCCTTCTGTCTCCCTCCCGCTCAATACTAACCTGCAGCAGATGGCTGCCCCTTCTTCCTGCTAAAAGGGAGTTTTTCCTTCCCACTGTCGCCAAGTGCTTGCTCATAGGGGGTCGCTGTGACTGTTGAGTTTTCTCTGTAATTCTTTACAATATAAAGTGTCTCGAAGTGACTGTTGTGATATATAAATAACACTGAATTGGCATTGCTGTGGCTGGAGGAAATAATGATTTTTTTAAAGCTTCTTGCAAACTATACATTAAAAAAAGAAGTTAAATTGACTAGTTCTGGATTTAAGTCTGCTAATTTTCATATTTACAGTCTTGGACTCTATTAGAGTAGCTTAGCATGATTGGCTGGCCCTTGCAAACAGAAGGTTTGAACAACAGGTGGGTGGGGCTTCTGTGCCTGACAGTCAAAAAAAGCTTTTGTTGGGAATATTGCTCTGTGCTAACACACATTTGTCAGCTAGTTTGTGCTGCAGACAGTGCAGGGAATTGTACAATAATAGATTCAACAAAGACACTATTATCAATGTTAAAAATCCAAGACTGAGTCTGGCTGTAATTTGAAGGCATTAAAGTCCATTCCTGTATCTAAGCTTGGGCAGCTGTCGCTGTGCTCTAAACCTAAAAACTCCCAGGCAAATTACGTGATATTGGAGTACTCCCACTGAGATTTACAGCAGCTTAAAATCATCCCAGTTTGGGAGTTTGATGAGTGATTTAGATGATGATGTAACTTTCTTCTTAAAGAGAACAAACTGCACAAACATAACAGACAACCAGAAGTGAAAGTAAGCATGAATAACTTAGAAAAAGGACTGAACTACACTGTACAATATTCTTTCCTGCTGACACGTTTCAGTCAGCGCTGGATGACAGAACAAGTCCAGAGAACAAAAGCCACGTGGTTTCCGGTTAAAAATGGGAAGAGGACCAGTGACAGCTCGGTGAGCGGTGCGTTGGAGTGTTATCAGAATAGAGGGGCTGTCAGTCATTTGTCATGCAGTCTGTTTGGAATGACGTCTGTCTCCATCACATGCCTGCTGAGTCTCACAGCAAGCACAACTAGACTGTGGGCTTCAGGTCCGTGGGCGTGTTGTGCAATTTGACTGCTCAATGAAGACGACTCAGATCAAAAGCGCTCAGAATGACTGAAAATCAATGTCAGGATTGTGCTGATGATCGGGACTCCTGAACAACACTGTCAAACCATCATGTAGTCACAACATATTAAAAGATGTTTGCTGCTAATTTGCTTGGAGGTCTAGAGGTGAGGAACAGGATTCACATGGACGTGTTTCAGGCTTCAGCGCTCTGGCCTCTCATTCACTTTGAATGGGGTGATGCAGACGGTATAAAGGATGGACGCAGCCACCGTCACGTCACCGATTGGCTTGTGAAGTCCTGTTACGAAGCCTCGAGCTAAAGCTTCATTTAGACTTCCGAATGGCCAACACTGCTGCGCAGTTTCACTGCAAAACACACGTCAGCATGTAGTTTCTCTCTTCGACTTGATTCATTCTCTTTCAAGTTGATTTAAAAAATGATGACAGAAGAAGAAGTAGCAGGAAATACGATAGTTGCTTCAGCTGCAGCGTAAGTTTTCAGATGGATCTGCTATGACGTACCTGTGGTGTCGATTTAACGCAGTGGAATCAGCTCACTGTAACAGCTGTTGCCATCTCCATCTGTTTACCTTCTGCATACCTTCTATAATCATCCGGTAAAGTGTTACTGATCACTTTACAACCACAAGGATCGCCTCCTGCTGGCCATTAAACAGAATGCAGGTTTTAACGCACTCCAACACCATCTTCAATTTTCAGACCACAAAGTCACGTCCATCTTTTTCCCCGTCTGTGGGTCACTGCTGCACTCTGCTCGTGCTGTTTGAGAAGTTAAACTTTTCTAGCTGCAGCCCAGCTGATCAAATCTGTTTGATTCAAAAGCTTCCAGCACATCTGCCAACCAATCAAATCAACTGCATTCTGAAAATATGAGCGAGCAGCTGGTTGTAGCTCGTAACTAGCCTGCTGTATGTGAGCAAAGTTAGAAACAAGCAGCTAATTCGGCTCATGCTAAGTGCTAATCAGACTTTGGGTGGCCCGGCTGGTGAGTGACTGGTGGTTGTCACATTGAAAATGACGCCCTCCCAAACATCAACACCTACATGTGAATCATGGTTCATCCAAATGCTCTCAAAGCCAAAACAATATCATCCAGTACTGACTAAAGACGTTTACGCTATCATAATAGTTATGACGTTACCTTTACTTAGACGACTTCACCGCACAAACAAAAAGAACTGGAGCATCATGTTCTCCTCCACCTGTCAGATCCCCAGTAATCAATATGCACAGTGAGTCAGCCTGTCACAGGGCAGAGGGTCAGTCAGCCAATTAAAGAAGAGCTCGATCAGGAAAGGTTTTAAAAGCCCGAAATGTTCTCACCGAGCAAAATTCAGTGTGACATCAACACAACTGAAGCAGGTTATCATACATGAGACTTTTATTAATCCCATCCTGCTCGTCTTGCATGTCAGAAAGTCAGTCTGGCCTTTCCTACCAGAAAACACTCTTCCTGCTGCACCAGATGCTGTTGAAGGTCAGGTAGAAATGTTTCTCCTCAAAATCAACACTGCCCCCAGTTTATCAGTCTGCCCTGAGACAGCAGCAGCAAGACTCCCCATTACCGGACTGAGCAGTCATCAATGACACAGCTAGAAAGGAAGACCTGGAGTGGGGGTGGGTTGCAAAGCAGCTTACAGTGGCAGATGCAAATTTAGACTGACTGAAGCAGCTTAAAAGCACACCTAATAAGAGATTTACCAACTGGATGTGCAGAAGGGTGTGAGCTGAGCTGTAGCCTAACTTCACTGCATGTCCTGTTCAGGCTCTAATGTGTGCAGCAAACCCACCTACCACAGCATCCTGGATATACACGAACAGCCCTTAAAAAGGTGCTGGGCTCCTACAGTTTATGACATGTGGGATTTAAGACTTTCAAAGCCTTTTTATACCAAGTTAAGCAGAGTCGCACATCATGTTAATCAGGTAAAAACAGCTGCATTGGAAACCCGTGAATATCTGCCCCTGACAGCCAGGGGCAGATATTCACGGGTATCTGGAGTCCAGCCGGTAGCTGGAATCAAGTTGCAGTTGGATATTCTCAAAATATACCACAAACTCCTACATTTCCACTCACTTTCCTCCAAACCTTCTCCTGCTCTCCACCTAAAAGCAGAGCTGAGTAATTCAGCTCTAGCTGCCCTCAAACTAAATCAATAATCAGCATTTTCTTTTTGTCAGAGTTAAAATATTTTAACTAGAATTCAGGACAGTTTATTTTTTCATGGTTTGTTCTATTTGTAGGTAAAACAAATGTATCTTGATCAGTGATGCTGTAATGTAGGTAAGTGCATGGGCATTTCCTGAGTTTAGGTGCACTGAATCCGAGTCGGCGTTCACACATCCCCGTTATTGGACTTCCACTATGAACGGCACATCTGCTTCGAGCATGCTGGCAGCAAAGCTCTGCCAGGTTCTGCCACCCTAATCTGTGTGAAATTAATGGAAGAGGATTTCAGAAAACCATTAAGGAAAAAAAAGACGATTTTTAATAATTATTTTTGAGATATTGGATTGTAGATGTCTGGAAAAAACACTCTGATCTAGTGAAATGAGACTAATGGAAATAAATTTGATGAATAACAGCAATAATTTTTGTTTTCCTCTTTTCTTGGGCCTGTTGTCATTTATGATTTCATTCAGTAAACGTATTTGTAAACAAAGGAAAGAAACCTTTAAGTTGAGCCTGATTTTTCTTTTTTCCATTTAAACATAGGAAGATTCCCAGACTCTTCCTCACACTGAGGAATACAGGTCGGTAATTTAACACTGGTATAGGATCAGTACTCTGTATCAGCTTCATAATCTTTGGCTTCTGAATTTAAGACCTCGACTATGAATAAATATTACTGGGTGTTTTGGCTGCACTGCAGCGTCACTGCAGAGCGTCTCAGGCTGGACTCCAGCCGGCGGAGGCCTTCCTGTGTGGAGCCTGCATGTTCTCCCCGTGCCTGCGTGGGTTCTCTCTGGGTACTCCGGCTTCCTCTCACATGCACATTAGGTCAGCTGGTGATTCTAAACTGCATGCAGGTGTGAATGGGTGTGTGAAGGGTTGTGCGTCTATCTGTGTCAGTCCTGTGACAGACGATGGAGTCTGAACGTCTCCAAACGCCGTCAGGAATCTGACTGCAAACCGACTGAAGCAGCTCATTCATCGCTTCATTCATCGAGCCTGATCAACGTAATCACACATAATAGCGTAAATACTCATTAATTATTCATCAGCATCCCTAGGTAAGATGCTGCATGAGGCACTGCAGACACAAAAAAACAAGGCTACACTGACCTGAAATGCACCACTTCAGGCCACAGATGCACGTTGTTGTTGTATTCATGCACACACAGTGCACGGCTGCACTGTTAATGAGAATAAAGAAAAAAAAACTGCCATATTGCAGTTTCCAAAACCCTCAAATCTGCAAGAATTTTGAGGTGAAACACCAGAATCACCCTCAGCAGCTCCTAATAAATATTCAATACAGAAGCTTTGATATGATGTGAAATATTTAGCAAGAGGAGGAAAACATGCCGCTGGTTTCACACCTGAGCAGCTCTTTGGTGATTAAATATGAACGTGTGGACATCCCCTCATTTTAGCTCTCTTTGTTTCTCCTAGTCAGAGCGTTTCACTTTAAACACCTGAGACCGGACCCACAGCTCAGCATCATCTCCAGACCAGAAGCATCCACAGCTTCATCCTGCTTCAACACCTCAGGACTGCAGGATCTCTGAGAGCTCTGCGGTTGAAGCGCCCGTCCTCTGACTCTCCTATCATCCATCGACAGCTCGGTGTGTCCCATCCGAAAGTCAGTCTGCATGAGAGCGAACGCTAAACGCCTGAGAATGGCGCCTTAATGCCTGGAGGTCACAGCAATGCAGCTGAGATGATGCGATTTAGGTGACAGCAAGCAAGAGAGCGAGAGAGGGGCTTATCTACCAGAGCTCAGCTGATTGCTGCGTTTATCTAATAAACAGGTGGAGCGCCGCGGCGTCTCCTCAAACAGAAAGAACGAAGTTTCCTCCCGCAGCTCTGCTAACTAAGGACGCCAGGAAATTGTAGCCTGACTTTCATTACTGCACATTTCAATAACTGAGGCACGGTGGCCTCAAACAGTATTTATTAGGAGGCAGAATAGCTGCTTTACCTCTCCGCCAGCACTCAGACCACTTTCAGCTGCTTCTCGAAGCTGCTCCACACTTTATTAGAGCAGTTTGCATGATTCACAATTCTGAGTGATACTAACTAACTTATCCTGGGCCGCAGCTCATCTTCTGTCTGAAAGGAGCGGTTTTAGCTCCTCCCTCTTTAACACAGCTTTCTCCTGATTGGCTGCCCCTTGTAAACAGAAGCTGGGTGGGGCTTCTGTGGCTGAGATGACCATCCTGGGGATGTTGCGCTCTATGACATCACACAGAGCCGAGAGGTAAAAACTATAAAATGTGTGTGTGAGAAAGTAAGAAAAAGCACTTTAAGTCCCCTTAAAGTGCTTTTAATGAAGTGATTGTACAGGTGGTGATATGATTATTCAATAAACTGATGATTAATTCATGTGTAAGAAATATGTAACAACATTCTGTGAGCAGCTGCTGAGGCTGATGATCAATGAAGAAGTAATCGATACTTTCAGGGCTTTTTAGGAAAACTAATTAATCCCTTTTTCACCACATCATTATCCACCCGTTCATTTACTTCATCCACTTAACCGAGCCGTGGGTGCACCAGCCGAAACAGAAGTGACCTCCTCCAACAACACAGGAAGCTACTTCAGCTCCTCCACCCGCGAGCTCATTCAGGTGCTTCAGGTGCCACCACAGCTCCATAACATTTATCCCAGAGCTGAGGGTGCGAGGCCTCAATGGTAGCTGTCACAGCTCAGACCTCCGAACCTCCACATCAGCGCTGATATAAGATCAGAACCCAAAAAACTGCACCAACATCTCCGTCAGCCTCTGAGCTTCTGCGCTGATCCATCAAATCAATGCTTTTAAAAACTGACCGACCAGAACGACACCAAAGCACAGCTTAGGCCAGCTGATGCGATGGCACTTCCTGTTGAGCGGCGAGCATAAATGGGCCCCGATGCAGCAACTCATCCCCAACCCGGTGTGGACACTCCTCAGAGTTCGAGGTGCTAACACTCATCCACTCCACTCCACACACCAACAGGATCACATGATCCATGTGAGACGTTCCATCGACACTCAGTAACGGTTCCTGTTGAGGGTCTCTGAGGCACACGCCATCATGTGGCAGTAATATGTTGCTGTGTGGTCTGGGTCAGTCCTGTTTAATATCCACTCCATATCTCTGAGACGCCACCCTGACCTGGTCAGTCTAGAGTGTGATCTGGATGAGCACCTGTCAATCACACTAAGTCCTCAGTTTCTCATGCGTGATTAGTTGACTACACCTGGGTGGAGGGGACAGGTTGCCAATCTGTCGCAGGGCTTGTGTCCTAAATGTTAAGCAGCCATCTGCCACTACAAAGGTTTCTCCGGTTCAGTAAGTGCACGTACGGTGCAGGACACATGCAGCATCTGAGCTGAAGCTGAGTGTTGCAGAAAAACACCATAACTCTGTTTAAAGTCTTTTTTTCTTGTTTTCTGATAATGCATCATTGGAAACATTATTGGGATTAATGGTTTCAAATGTACTCAGGCAGGTTTTGACATCCTCAAATGTAACTTGATACCTGAGTGTTACTTAATTTAGGACTGATGGTTCTTCTCTGTGGTTCACAACGACATCTTAGTGGGCCCAAGAGTGAAAACTTTAACCTAAAGACATGTTACACATGAACAGTGCTGATTAAAATGTGGAGCGTCCCAAAATGATGACAGAAAAGAAGCGAGACAAAAGCTTCCTGTAAGGCTCGGCGACCAAAAACTGCAGTTCCTCCAGTGGCCACTTGAGGCCGGCTCCAAAAATGAGTCAATCCATAGACTCTGATGTTAAAATGTCCTGCTTTCTAATAGAAACCGTTTTGGTCTCTGTGGATTATTAGTTTCCTCTGAGGAAGGTGAATGTTCTATAACTCTTCCATCTGGATGCCAGACTCGGGGAAGCGGCCGACACATGCAGTTGGAGACGATCGCTGTCTGCTGGGCCTCAGCTCCACGACGACATGTTTTCAGTGGCGCAGTCCCAGAAGTTTGTGCTTAAACGGTGAGATTCTAGTATTGTGTCAGCATTAATTCGCAGGTATGTGTCTCTGAGTTGCACCTGTACAGTGTGTTGATGGACACTGCTCAGACTGACAGCCCCACCCCATCATCCAAACCTGGTCTCTTATAGCTCCAGATAACCAACATGGCAGTGACCAAAACCAGTGGCTGACGTCACTGTGGCTACTTCCATCTTTTATACTTTCTAAGCACTTAACAAGCAGATAGAAGACGAGATCCTGAGACCACAAACCCACCTCAGTTTTTTTAAGCCTCTTTGAAAAGACGCCGTCCCATCTGAACAGCCTCGTCTGCTGCTCGCCGTGCTCCTGTTTGTGTGATGACCACAGGGACACACTCCCTAAGTAATCCAACACACACACACACACACACACACTGAACTCGCCCTGTGTTTGGATCAGTACCTGTGACAGACCCACACACTGACATGTCCATCACACAATCAGGAGGCCTGTCATCCTTCATCCTGCTATGATCCACCACTAACCCCACCTATCCCTCACACACACACACACACACACACCTGAATGTTTTCATGCTGGCTGACGCTGGGCTGTGACGTTTCCTCGTCCTCCTGCCGTTTCCATCATTAATAACATCTGCCAGCAGCTGGTTCTGCTCTGATAAACACTCTCGGCTGGATTAGGAGCTCCAGTCAGCCTGCAGCTGCCACACTTTAACCTCAGTGTGTGTGTGTGTGTGTGTGTCACTGCACAGAGAGAAAATAAACCTGTTTTGAACGATGGGGCTGATCAGAAAGAAACGGGACAGTCTGATGCGTCGAGGTTTCGACTGTTTTCGGGGGATTTCAAAGGCGAGCGCTGATGTTTTTGGATTAAAGCTGCAGATTCCTGCTCGTCTGGACTAATTATTCCCCACTCGCCCCCAAATTTACACTCAGAAACAACCTCAGAGTCTTCATCATCCACAGAGAGCATGTGACGGCATTCGCAGCAACACATACACTACAATCAACATCGCCTTCACCTGCACCGCGTCTGATTTTGGCAGCATAATGCGAGGAGCTGCAGCTACACAAATGAGGATTTGCCACACACAAACGTGCACACACCTGCGCACTGACAGTAAATAAATAAACTGACATTTTTAGCAAAAGGGTGGCTCACATCCAGCATGCATCCAGGATTTCTCCCTTTGCAATGTGGACCTTGTCGGGCCTGTATGAATAAAATATGCCATCCAAGTTATATAAGGCAGAGATGTTGCTGTCTTAGATGCACTGAAATAACAACTGGGTGGGATGTTGTGATTGAGATCCAATGGCCCATAGAGAGGGGAGTGTGTGTGAGTGTGTGTGTGGAAAAAGAAAGATGGTGGTGGTGGGAAGGAAGGGGTGAAGAATATTCCCAAGCATCCTCCTCATCCTCAGGCCCAGAGAGAGAGAGAGAGACATGCAGGATTGTGAGGCATCAAAAGCCAAGCTGCCCCCCTCTGTGCTGCGCTGTCACGCAGCGTTGCATCGCAATGCTATTATTAAACACACACACACACACACACACACACACACACACACACACACACACAGGTAGGATCGGCTGATTGTGTCAACATCTCAAGGTCAAACAACGGCTCGATTTTCGGACCCAAAACGGGCGAGCAGGCCCGGGTGTGTGTGTGTGTGCGCGCGTGTGTGTGCATGTGTGTTTTTTCCTCCGCAGCTGAGACAAAGAGCAGCGGGCGAATCCCGCAGCCTGCTCCCGCTCAGCCCGCATCCTCCGCCGGCCACACAGAGCCGTCCTGGCCGGTCCCCAGACTGACAAACATCTGGATGGGAGGAGCGGGAGGTGATGAAGAGGAGGAGGAAGGGGCCGGAGGAATGAACGGTTAGATTCCGTTAGTAGGAAGGCTCCCGGTGTGGACCGTGATGGTGATGAGATAACGTGATAACGAGGGAAAAGAGGAGGGGGAGAGGGGAGGCTTTCTCCCTCGCTCCTCTCGTGTTTTTTTCATTAATTTCTTACCCTCTGACAGCTCCAGCTCCAGCTCCGCCAGCCGAGCTCGGATCTCCAGCGGTATCGGCGACGCCTCACGGGCCGCCATTCGGCTCGTACCGTAGAAAGCACCTCCCCGGTTCGACTGTTACCTCCGCCGCTGCTGCTCTATCTCCTCCTGCCGCCTCCTCCTCTGCTCGGAACGGGAGAGCTTCGCCTGGCGGCCCCTCCTCGGCGGAGGCGCGTAAAGACTGCGAGAACAAAGAGGATAAATCTGGGTCTCGTTTTAACGGGGGCCCGCCATGGCGCCAGGTTCCTCGAATCGGTAAAGACCCCGGTTGCTCGGTCGGCTCTCTACGCTGCCGTTGCGGCGGTTGTGGTGGTGGTGGTGATGATGATGATGATGAGGTTCGCGCAGCCCCAGTCTCAGAGCCGTTTGCAGCTTCTTGCCGCTGGTGTCACGTGACTCCACGGAGGAAGGAGGGAGAGAGGAGGCAGCACCGGTCATCACCGACAGGGGGCGCAGCAAGCAACCACACCTACAACACCTAAACGCGCCGGTATGGGGGTCCAAAAGTGACGATAAATAAACGCCAGTTTATTACTGATAAATAAAAAAGCTTTCAGTTTATTTTTAGTATGACTCATTTATTTTTTTATTACTAAAAAGATTTTTTTTTCAAATGTTGTATGAT
>VUQJ01044952.1:29054-41638 GCA_015108635.1 Andinoacara biseriatus | reverse complement strand
TTTTTGGAGTCTTACCTCTCGGGGGGTGGTGTTGGGAATCTCCCTCAGGATTATAACACACCGACTCTGCCTGGGCCGGACCTTCTGTCCACACGGGGCCACCTGGACCAGCGGCATGGCTGCCGGACAGTGAGAGAGGAGAGAGCGCTTCAGGACAACAATAAACCACATTCATCACTCTCAGCTCTGCAGTCAGTGTCCTCCGAGTCCGCTAGATCATAAAAGGACCCAAACAGATTCATTTTTTTCTACTGAGACAATAAAGATTTTTCTCGGTTTTGTAGCAAACAGGAGGAAATAATCATCTGATCCATGCACACTAAAAATGATTATTCAAACTAACAGGACCTCCAGGGTTACTCTGCCTCCATGTCGCTGTGACTGGAGGTAAAACGAAAAGTTTAAGGTCAGTCAGATACACCCACAGAAACCAACACTGACATCTGAGGGTATCGGAGATGAGGTCCAGGTCGGTGGTGAGGTTCTTGATCTTGTCGATGCTGGTCAGAGCTGAGACGGAGATGTACTGGTCGCTGTCCATCTGAGACGTGAGGTACAGGTCGCTGCAGAGGTGCTCCCTGAGGAGGGACGGCAGAGCTGCTCAGAACAATCTGACACTGATGCCTGCTGGTGATGGAGGGGTCACCAGAGGTCACATTTTCAAACAGGAGAAACGGGAATAACCCGTTCATTAACCCATTAAAGCAAAACTACGACTGCAGCAACACTGAACCAGATTTTTCTCTTCTTTTGACTTTGTGCCTACTGCAAGTTGGCGAGTGTGTGTGTGTGTGTGTGTGTGTGTGTGTGTGTGTAGCTATTACCTGGTCAGAAAGAACTCCAGAACTGTCCTCAGCTCCTGTCTGATCTCATCTGAAATCACAGAGATCACAGTGATGCTGTTCTGCCCACAGCCAGCAGCTTTTTGAAATCCTAAATCTTTGTGTGTTTTATGTTATCTTCTTGTTATTTATAACTGCTTGTTCATTGGTTGTTCCTGCGTGCAGACGTGCATGTTGGTGTGTCGCAAACTAAAGTTAGAATTAAGGCGGATAAAAACAAGTAAAAGTCAAAATTGCTAATAAAAGTATATAACTGAACCTCAGAGAAGCATACCTGTCACAGGTGGGCCACAGGACTCTCCATTAACTACAGGAGCTCCAGCGCTCAGGGCCTGGGACTCCAGTGTGCTGGGATCATTCAGGCACATGTTCTCCAGCTGGAACACTGGCATAGATCCTTAAGAGAACACAAACAAACTCCACATTAACCAGCAACGAGCCGGCGATGTGCAGAAAAAAGCAGCCCTAACTTACCTGCCTGATGGGTCAGACTGTCGGGGACCTGAAGCCATGCAGGCTGCTGAAGGTGCAGGTAGGCAGGGTCCAGGACGCTCAGGTCATAGTTGGGATTGGTCCAGACCTCAGCGTTGGGGTTAAGGCCTGGGGCAGCGACGGGTTCCTGTAATCAACAGACATGAACGTGCACCAGATTCATCTAATGTTCACAGCACAGTAAGCCCTATAATTACAGCACCTTCTTTAAAAACATGTAACCTCCAGAGAGCATGGCAGAGACTCGCCTGCGTCTGAGATCAGCAGAATCCACAGAACCAAATACAAATCAATACAGATCATTGATCCCCTCGATCAACCCTGTGATATCAAAGCTGTTACAGGACGTTCCTGCACTCTCATGTATGCATCACACACAGGTGCTCAGTTCTGTGAATGAATCCGCATCAACCAAATGCTTTTCTTACAGTCTTTCTTTAAAGGTTTAGCATGTGAATGTTATCGCTCAGCCAGCCGCATCCTCAGTGAACACTTACAGACTGAAGGAAATCTGTGTGCCAGTCCCACACGCAGGTCCCCTGAGGCATCACTGTGCTGTAGGGATAAGCTCCCAGCAGAGCCATGGAGGGCTGCAGCTCCGAGACACATTCTGGGATTCGCTCTGAGTCGCTACACTTCCTGCTCTCAGCCTGGCCGGGCTCAGCCTCAGACGCCCCCCAAGCCCACCCCTCACAGCTCTCCTCCAGACCCAGCTTGATCCAAGGCTGGGGGAAGAGCCGGCAGACGGAGGAGTCTGCATCGTCTCCCAGTAGCTCAGAGACCATCTCCCTCATCCCTCCTTCCGTCTCTTGCTGCTCAGCAGCAGAAGCAGCAGGTTCGTGACCCAGGAAGTGAATCTCGTAAGATGGAGTTGAAGCATAAGCATCAATCTGATCGGGGTCTACTGAAGCCATCATGTGACCCTCTTTGACATCATCCTGACAGCTAACTTCACCTGGAGTCTTGGGTGAGTCGGTGGTGACGGTGGGAACCTCAGCGCGCTGGGAATCTGTCTCAGTCACTGAAATATTAGGAGCGTCTGAATCGGCATCACAGTGCTCGGCTGGTGATGAGTGAATCTCACTGATTTCATCCGTATTAGTTGGAGGTGAACTCTCCTGCTGCAGGTCAGAGGCTGTACCTGGAGGTTTAAGCCCTGAGACGGGCTGATCAACATGAGTCGTCTGTGCAGCTGCCACGTCTTCTTCACCCCCCTCAAACTTGTATATTAATACTTTCTCTGCTGCGTTTCTCTTCAGCTGCATTTGACTCTCAGCAGAATCAGCTTCACTCTCAGGCGTGTGCAGACTGAGAGATGAGGATGAGGGAGGCGGACTGGAGGAAGCAGTAACGGAAATCTCACTTCCAGCAGCCGGAGGCTGCGTGACAGGACTGTGACTAGACTCCTCGGGACGCTGGGGAGCGACGCTGACGTCAACAGTGTCGTCACAGTCATCAGGCAACCGGTTACGTTTTTCATCCTCTACCTGAGAGGAGTTTCTACCTGTGGCAGGTGAACTAACAGTGTTAGAACTTCTGGGAAGAGTTTCCGTATTTCTGGCCACCTGCCTGTCATCTCCGGGGATCACGACATCATGAAAAGGCTCCTCCCCCTCCTCACATCCCGAGTTCCCCTCAGAGTTCTCAGGCAGGCCGTCACAAACACCAAACCTGGACTCGCCGTTCTGTGAGTCAGTAAACGGCTGTTCGTCACTGGGATGTAACGATGGATCCTTTGAATTAACATTCATTAACAGTTTAATGGATCCACACTGGGAAAATGTGGTTTTAGGTACATGTGAGAGAGGTGTTTGATTTGTGTGGGAGGGGGGGGGTGATGAGACAGTGGAAACTGACGCCGCCTCAGTCAGGGTGGTACCACCTGTGTCCTCCTCCCCCTGCAGGGATCTGTCCAGCTCCATCTGTCCTTCAGGCAGAGGGAGACCAGCCTCCTCCTCGTCCTCCTCCTCCTCGTCTTCCTCCTCCTCGTCTTCCTCCTCCTCCTCCTCCTCGTCTTCCACCTTCGGGGGGTTTGAAGATGTGAGGCTCTGACAGGAAGTGTTCAGTTCAGCAGTTTCAGCAGTTGAGGGTGAACTTTGGTGGTCGAGCTTTGCTGTGAATTCACACAGAAGCAGATAATTGTCCAGAGGACAAATTTCACCATCCACACTATGATCTACTTCATTCTCCTGGAAGTGGGAAGCTTCTTCTTCTGCGATGGTAAAGATTCCCTTCTCCAAACGGCCGATTCTCTTATTCCTGCACACACACTCCTCTGGAACTATCATCACTGCCTCCCCACATTTACTCTCCACACAGGCGTTTGGAAGATCACATGTGAACCCGTCGGTGTCCATCGCAGCTGCCTGCTTCTTCAGAACTTCAAACCGAGGGCCGTCCGGTGTGAATGCCTGAGGGTCCTCGCTGCTGCGGGGCAGCATGTCAGCTGGAGGGTCCACCGGCTGGGGGACTGCGACAGGTTGTGGTACGGCGGTTTGCTCTGCTGAGAGCGAATCAGTCTGTGACTGCGTGGGAGCTGCTTCCTCGTCATGTGACTGGCTGGTCGTTTTACGTTCTGTGACATACGTGTCATCACAGGATATAGATGCCTCATCGTGTAATTGGCTGGTGCGCAGAACAGCTGTTTGTGCTTCAGCTGGGTGCAGCAGCTGTGTTCCTCCAGCTGTTTGGGGCCGGCTGTGCTCACGGTCATGCTCAAGGTCGTCTGTGTCAATGGAACAAATGCTGTAGAAGCTGCGGGTCCTCGTCTCTAAAACCTGACATAAAGTTGCCGCGACGCTGCAGGCTTCCTTGCTCTCCTCCCACTGCTCTTCTTCGGGGGAATCCCCCTTTGTCCCCTGACACGCACTGACATGTGTCGCGCTGCTCGTTGTCCCGGCGCTGTTGGGGCAGGGAGTGGACGGTAAACTGGTGGGAGCAGAGCAAAAGCTGGCCGGTCTGTGGCGCTCCGGCCCCACCGGGGCAGCTGGGAGCCGGCTGAACCACAGTGCCCTGAGCGTGGCGTTGTCAAGGACCCTCTGCTCGTCTGGGCTGTGTTTGAGCGCCTCCACGCAGGAAACCGGCTCACAGCTGAGCCCGGCGGCACGTGTCACGGCTGCTGCTGCGTTTGTATTCATGTCTGTGCTGGTTCTAACAATTTTAGCCTCCTCGTCCTCGTGACTACTTGCTGATCTCAGCTCCCTCTGCCTGCTGA
This sequence comes from Andinoacara biseriatus, assembly GCA_015108635.1. Taxonomy (NCBI): domain Eukaryota; kingdom Metazoa; phylum Chordata; class Actinopteri; order Cichliformes; family Cichlidae; genus Andinoacara; species Andinoacara biseriatus. The sequence goes on along the minus strand of VUQJ01044952.1, from coordinate 37,090 downwards.
TCACAGCCTCCTCCATCCAAATTTGGTCTCTGTCCATTTCCTCGTGTTCCAAAGGGTTCACCCAGGCCGCTTCCTCCGGCACACACTTCTCCTCTTCTTCCAGGCACACGTGTTGAGCGAGGGCCACGGCGTGCTGCCTGACCCGCTCTGCTGCCTCACTGAGCCCATCGGTGAGTGGAGGCTGTAACAGACTGCTGCTCTCAATCTGCAGGCCGGGGTGGAGCTCCTTACTAAAGCAGCACCCCATGCTCGTCCAGCCTAGAGTGGGAATAAAAAACTGCTATGGCCCCACACACACACACACACATTCAGAGCCTACACAAAATGAGCCACAACCATGAGCAGCTCCCAGGACCAGGCAACAACATGCAGAAAGAGCAGCGACCCTCTGGGACCCCCTGCTTCGCCCTTTTTCCCCTCCCCTGCCCAGAATAGTAAATATGAAGGAGCTCACATGTCCCTGCCACTCAACACAGGGCTGGACACCACTTTGTGTGTGTGTGTGTGTGTGTGTGTGTGTGTGTGTGTTAATATATGTGGGAACCCTAGATAGGTCTGAGAGGGGTCAGCCCAGCAGATGCCACCAATCACAGCGCTGTGCTACAGTGCGTACACCCCCTCCCTCAGCTCACTGATACCGTTCTCATTCACTTACATCAGTCAGATCACTGCTTTGGCCCCCCACCCCCACCCCCACCCCCACCCCCACCCCCCAGCCACAGACACACATCACAGTCAGATTAATGTGCACGGGTGCAAACCTCTGTAATCAACCTAAATAAGCAGAACATTGTCTGAATGAGGAAGTACAAAGAATCAATAAAGTTGAGTGAAAACAACACTGAGACTGTACAGGTGTGTGTGGTGAGCGCTGGCAGTGCAGTACCTGATAGCAGTAGTAGTATCCAGGACCCGGCTGCAGATCCGACGGATACAGTGGATTCTGCTCTAACATCATGTGACACGGGCTGGCGGCTAAGGGTACGGGAGGGGGCTGCTGACGGTCACCACGGAGACTGGCGGGGAGGGGGGGGGCGACACGGAGGAGGATGTGAGTCACAGCAGCAGCTGGAAGGACGGACACGCCGCAATAACCAGATCAGTCAGTGTGGACGAGAACTGAACGACACTGCAGGTGGAACTGCTTTAAAGGCCCGTCCACACATTAGTTTGGGTGTTTTTGCGCACTGAAATATGAACCTTTAAAGATTAAAGCCTGAAATTTACACATATACTGTATATATAGAAATCACATTGTAAACACTGAGACAGTGTGATTAGAGGCTGATTATAGAGTCCCACTCCTTTATGAGGTCAGTGAGGCAAACAGAAATAAACAGAGAAAACTTCATCAGCAGCTCAGGATCCGATATGAACGGAAACACGCATCATTCACACCGGCATCAACGATCACAGAACTCACAGCAAAGTTTGGGAGGGAAAATCATGAGCTTGTTGCTAAAATCCAGCCCAACTTAAACGTCCGGAGACAAACTGTGAGCTTCAGGTTGGGCTGGATTTGAACCCCTAACAAGTGTAAACGCCCACGCTCAGTAACAGAGCTGCCGTTAGCGAATCCGCGGTTAACGTCCGATAACAGCAGCGTTAACGGGGCTGACGCCGCCGCCGCCGGTGCTGGAGCTCAGCCGGTGTGAAAACTGTGTGTGAGGCACACAGGAACCCACCCGTCACCTGTCTGCTCTGCTCAGCGGCACTCCGGCTCGATGTTTCCGCGTCTCTTGCGGCTGTTTGTGGGAGTCTCGCTCCTCTGATTCCGCAGCGTGACTTCGCCGGTGTGAACTCTGCGGCTGCTATGGAAACAAAAACACATTGATTATATAAATATATATGTAACTGTGAAATGTAACCATTGTTAAATATCCCTCTAAATATAAATGTATAAATAAATAATATAGTATAAATAATTTTATAAATAATAATGTATGAATAATATTTCAACGTAGGTATTATTTCGATATAAATAATAATAAATTATATAACTACTATAGAAGCTTGTTTTCGCCCACAGCTGAGTTGGTTTAGCTCTGAATACTTCTGAGTAAATTTCAAGGTACCAAACAAAAGTCTTTGAAATAAATAAAAATCAGTGGTGGAAAAAAAAAAAACTTCCATCAGTTACACTGCATCTGAATCTTTTTCTTTATTTTCTATTGCGTAATTTAATCTAAAATTGCCATCAAACCTTAAAAATCAAATTTACATTATATATTTGTATTTAAATTGAAAAAATATTTGCTTTTAATTGACCTGTTTTCATTTTCCCCCTTTATCGCTTTTTAAATGTTTTATTTGTTGCTTGTTTTCTATCTTGTTCTGTGAAACACTTTGTATATGCATTAAATTCTTATAATTCTTATTATTAAAAAGGAAGACCACAGAGAGGATTCCTGGATGCAGTGAAGCACGTGCAGCAGAGGAGGATTCTGGGATATGGAGGCAGATGAGCAGCCGGAAGAAGACGTTTCAAAATGACGTTATATGTTTTTGTTTTTTTAATTGACTTTATATATATTTTTTCAAGTAAAACTACAAGTTTTGCAGTACCTGTGGGTGGATTTTACTGTTTGTGATGAATTTCAGGGGAAATAAAACTGTTAAAGCACCTTTACAAAAGTGGAGCTTCTACACCGTACTGTATACTCACCGGCCACTTTAATAGGTACACCTGTTCAGCTGCTTGTTGTGTTTCTATGTCTGTGCACTTCTTTCACAGACTTTACATCTTTGTACCAGATTTAGTTATAAGCTAATTTCCATCTGCTGTCGCTGGCAGGTAGAAAACAGTGAATCAAGAATGCACATACACACACAGACACACACTATATACACATATACACTATATACACGTCACTGGATACGGTGAAATGTCAAAAAGTAACTTAAAGGCTTAAATTGTAGGTTATTTTCTACATCAATTTGCGGACAGGAAGTAGGGGCGGGGCCGGAAGCGGCCCGCTGTCTGAAAAAGCCTCATGTTGCGTCACTTCCGTTCCGGCTCTTGTAGTTGCCCGACACCTCGGGGCCACCGTATCAATCAGACTCCAACCTGCAGATTAGCCCGAGGACAGAGCAGTGCTGTGGGGGTGTTTTTCACGAGTTGGGCTGTCTGTCCAAATAAATAAAATAAACACATTTTTTTTTAATCAGAACTAAAAAAAAAATTATAAAACAATAAGTTTTTTAATTATTATTACTGATATTTTTGGTAATTTTGAGGAGAAATACTGAAAAGTCCTGCATAAATTCAGCTGAACATTTCCCCAAAGTTCAGTCAGAGGGTCGGAGGTCATAACTGCAGCACATTGCAACACAACAAACAAGATACAATTTTATTTTTCCCAAATACAACGTTCATAATAAGTATGCAGGTGTTGTTTTAAAAAGTACATATTCAAATTAATTTGAGTCTAATTTTGCATCCTGTAGCTAAAGAAATGGATAAAGATGTCATATATCAATATGAGCTCTGAGCTTTTGGCTACGATGAAACACAGAAAGAAAAGACACACGTACAGATCATCCTCACAGAAATAGTCTCACTTCCAGGATCTCAGCCCCTCCCATGAGGGAAATGCACAGTCAGAGTTCAAACTCTGAGGGGCCTCGAGGGGATTAATCACAGCTCTTTTACAAAGAACATCAGCAGGACGGAGCTGAGGCCCCTCTGACCAAGAACATTTCAGTGAAGCGCCCGTGGACCCCCGCGGAGAGGAGGAAGCTCCTCTGCAGCTGCTCAGTCAGCAGAGAGCAGTCGCTGCTGGCTCAGGTGTACATGCTCCAGTAGATGGTGTTGAACAGCAGGTAGGACAGAGGGAAGGCCAGCCTGGAGTACGAGTCGATCATGTAGCTGTTGCTGACCAGCAGGTCCACGTTCTCGCGGACAGACCGCTGCCGGCGGAGGCGAGTCCCCTCCATGGGGCGGATGTCTGAGCTCTGAGTTGGCGATGTCAGAGGTTCAGAGGTCAAGGTGGGCGCCAGTCGGGGGAAGGTGGTCAGCTCAATGTCGTTGTCGTGGAAGCAGCCGTCAAAGGCCATCGCCTGGCTGGCGTTGAAGGTGGACGGGATCTGAAAAAAGAGTCAGAGAACAAGCTGCACCTGAGCGGCTTATCTAAGCTGTACATAAAGGTTATCAGTGTTAATGAGAACCCAACTTAAAACCAACTGAAAAACAATTACTTAAAATTGAAATACAAACCAGACTGTAGAATTAAAACCACTAAAAAAAATAAAAACACAACAGCTTCATAACCTGTGGTAGTTTTGAAATAACAGAAATTTTCTCCTGCAGTTTCTTTTTAACTACTTTTTATGTTTTAAAGATATTTCTGTGAAAATCCTCAATAAAATGTAGCTTTTGTTTTTGCCACAAGGTGGCACCATTTCACCACACATTCACAGTAAACCCCTCAGCATCACATTCCTCATATTGGAAATTATCCTTGCCATCTTGGAAGATACTGAGTCTTTCTTTACACTCTCCTGATGAGTTTAGTTAACTTCAAAAATACCTTTAATGTCTGTTAGCACGTTGTTTTTACCTTCAGCTGCAGCTTCACTGTTACCAACATGCAGCTGCAGGAAATCTAATGCCTGAAGATGCTGGAGCATCCGGGAATGAAACCAGTTAAAGGGAAGAACTGCAGCTTGGAAAAAGGTGAATGCTAATGCTGCTGAGAATGTGGCAATGAGTCAGTGTGGCAGAAATATGAACGCATATTCCAAAATCACCCCTTATTTTAAGAAAAGAAAAAGTCCGTCACATATTGACAAAGTGCAAAAGGCACTCGTGATAGCGTGAGCTATTTCCTCAGTTTATGCTAATGGTTTCATTTAATAAATTCCTCCATTTACAAGTTTGTTTCTGATTGTGTAAAGTTTGCATTCAGCTAAAAACTCAGTATTAATATGTTCTTACAAACTCACTGACAGAGGATGTGACTGCAAAACAAATCACACGTTGCAGTCTTTAACTTATATGTTAGTATAATATGTGAGTAGAATTGTGTGAAGTTTCTGGTTCCATTTGTGAGGAACTGGTCGTGTTCTTGGACATATTTGCTTAAAAAATTAAAACAATCACATATTTTGTGGTCTCACCTGTCTTAGATTTAAAATATGCTCCAGCTTATAAATTAATTAATGTGTCACTAAAATAGCTTTAAAAAGCCAGTTTTCTTGGTGCACATTAACTCCAAAAATGCTTTTTGTGCTGTGCAAGAAAAATGTAAACGTTTGAAATTTCCGAGCTGCAGCTGGTTCAGTGCACATGTAATACCCCTGTTTGTCCACTAGAGTTAGACATTAACAACATTTGATGCTCTTGTCGGGATTTCCTCCTGTTTTTTGTGTTGTGGTGTACAGTAATAATCCCCTTTGGTCCCCTGTGCTGACCTTCCCCCTCTTCATCTTCCTCATCTCCTCCAGAGTGGTGCAGTAGTTCACGGCTGCATATTCGATCACAGACAGGAAGACAAACAGGAAGCTGGTCCACAGGTAAATGTCCACCGCTTTCACGTACGACACCTGGAAAATGTCACACATTATGACACACAGCTATATTTAATGTGCTCCATAAACAAATAAGTAAGCGGTGAGTGATTTTATTTATTTCTTATTTACTGTATGAGTGTATTCCTTATGTTGCACAGATGTGGACAGCTCTGCAGCTTCACTGTATTGTAGCACAGCGACAATAAAGGTTTATCTTATCTTGTCTTGTGACTTTTGCACTTTCCTTTAACAATCGAGTTTGTTTTCATTTAAAAGAAATTTTGAAAATTAACCAGAGAGGCATTCTTGCCCATAAATAAGACCTAAAAAGTTTTTTGCTCGTCATTTTTGGTCAGTGAGATCTCACATAAGCAAGGAGATGTCCAAAGAGTCTGACTGCACCTGAAGGCCTCGTGAACCCTCACACACACACACACACACACACACACACACACACACTCACACAGCTGTTACCTGAGGCATCGAGGACGACACTCCCGTGATGATGGTGGACATGGTTAGCACCGTGGTTATACCTGCAGGGCGCGAGAAAACACAGGCGCAGTTCACACACAACATTCAGTTTGGTGAAAGTTTTAGAGTTTATCAGTGCGAATACCAAGAATCCATAAAGGGATAAAACATGACGTCCACCCCCCACAGACCCCCACGATAAAATCGTTATAGCAGAAATAAACATGTTAATAACCTGCTAAAAAAAGGTTTTGTTTCACGTTAGCGTCAGAGCCGTTTGGGGGTTTATGCTGTTAGGACTTTGTAGGTCTCGGCTCCACAAACTGGACCTCTGCAATTACATTTAAATTCCAGTATTTTATTAGTCTGCCAGCACTAATTAGCAGGTATCTGTGTCTGGCACTCAAGGTTTAGGGATGCAGCTTGTTAGCATTAGCCGTTAGCATTTCCCGCTCTAAATATGGTAACCTCTGACTCGAAAAGAAAAAACCCCAAAACAAAACAAACCAAAAACAAGATGCTAACGCGGAGGCCTAAAAAAAAAAAAACCAGGAGGACATCGTGATGGCTACTTCCATCTTTTATCTACAGTTTTTCAGCACAAAAATGTTGCACAAAAAAAAAATCCTAATTAATTTCTACCATGACAAATTTTGGGTTCTGTGATCACAAATGAACCTGGAAACAACAGATTGATCATACTGAGGGCAACATTTCAAAGTCATTAGTAATTCTGTATAAAATAAAGCATATAATGCACATAATTTATGGCTCACTCGCACCCCACAGCGCCACCTGCAGCTCGACTTGTAAAACAACAAATTCAACGGTTATGTTACAAAAGAAAAGAGAAAATTATTAACGATTATTAACAAGGCCGGTTACCGTGATCACACGGAAACACTGTTTTTAAGGTCCAGCAGGACAAAATGATTTTAAAAAATAATGCAAATAATGTTTAAAGCAAAGTCAAATATGGCTTGAGACATTTTTGGATTTTCACTGTACAAAAAACCGAAAAACAAACAGATTTAATGTGTTTCTGTTGTTGGGGTTGAAATATAGAATAATGCTGATATGAGTATGAAAATTCAGGGTTGCATGTGAGAACACTGTTTTCTTTGATTTTTGGGCGGTGCGGCAGGGTTATGACAAAAATGAATAAAAATCAGATATCTTAATTGACTGCCTCATATTTATATTAATGCAGTAGCTTTTAGATTCATGTAAACTTTTATCAGTTTTGTTCTGGAAATGTTTCTTTGGATGTTTTGTCCCTTAGAGCTGAAGCTGCAGCTGGTGCAAATGTCATCTTCTTGCAGCCTCAAACAGAATAATGATGTGAGAACAATAACATGTTGGAGCATCACCAAGATTCATCCTTTGGTGCAAAGTTTCACAGCTAATGTTTGTTGAGCTGTGGCCAAAAGATCTCACAACTCCTGGATGCTCTGGGCTAAATAATTATACTAAACGATGGAAAGGATCCTGGTTTGGAGAGCCACCTGTCCTCACACCTGGGAATAGGAGTTCTGAAAGTTACCCAGTGATACTCGCGCCGGAACAGCCCGCCTGTCTATCCAGAAGGAGACCCAGGAGAGGACGACCATCAGCATCGTGGGGAAGTACGTCTGCAGCATGAAGAAGAAGATGTGCCTCCGCAGGATGAAGGTTATGAAGAGGCGGTTGTACCAGCCTGACAAACGGAGACACAAACACTGATGTAAACATGAATCGTTCCACTTCAGCAGCCTGTGATACTGGATGATGAGGTTGAAGTTTAGATTCGTCTCAGAGGAACTACTGTCCATATACTTTTGGCTACTAAATATCATATCCATATCACTTCCATAATATTATTTTCTGTATCTGATATTCAGGGTAAAACATGATCTTACACACACACACACACACACACACACACACACACCGGTGCTGCTGTAGAAAGCCAGGCCGCTGGAGGCTTGGAAATGCTCGATGAAGAACTGCGACAAGACGATCTCGTCCGTCCTCAGAGAGTCGTTGCCGTTCTTCCAGTACAGCATCAGGTC
>VUQJ01044949.1:8426-30808 GCA_015108635.1 Andinoacara biseriatus | reverse complement strand
CTCTTGGGGCTGTGTGTGTGTGTGTGTGTGTGTGTGTGTGTGTGTGTGTGTGTGTGTGTGTGTGTGTGTGTGTGTGAGAGAGAGACATCGACCTCATAAAACAAGGCTGGTCTTTTCCAAGCACTTACAGATAATCCCCACAATTAGCCACAAAGGCTGCAAAGCACTTTGATCAGCACAAGGCAATGTGGAACTCCTCAAAGATATGCTCTTCTACCATCGCTATCTATCTCTCCTCCCAGTTGCACTTTAGCGAACTGATATTAGGCACCGCATCCGTTAAGAGGAGGCTCAAACATTGGAGCTTTCTCTCTTTTTTTTCTGCTCCTCTTTCTCTGTTTTTTGTATCAGAATGAAACACGGCCCTTTTAATGTCTGGCAGCTTGGGGTTTGTGATTACAGCATGTAAGGCAGCTTGTTTATGGGTTGAGTTACTGTTGAGAGGCAAAGCCAGGCCACACAGATATTTGGGCTTGTTGAGAGGAGGAGAAGGCAAAGAGATGAAAGGAAAAGAGGGCTCAGGAAGAGATTTTTTTTTAAAAAAAAGGATAGGGATGTGATGGGGACGATAGCATGCAGAGTGTCTTTGGAAGGCTGTAAAAGTGGGGATGTTTTGAACAGCAGGGCTACTCCATTAAAGCCAAGTTTATCTCTTAGAATTAAGTTCATATAAAACTAATTTGCATTTATATGTTTTGTAGGAAACCCTTTCTTTGAGGTGATAAACTTTAAATTAACTACAGTCATGCTAGGCATACTGTAGCTAGCCGTGTCTCAGACCACTGACAGCAGGTTATCAACGCTGTCTCCTGAGAGCATATCAAAAGCTTTGGCGTTTTGGAGTAACCTTACCTCAGTGGCTTGGTTTTTGTCAAAGTGGTCCAACTTTCCTACTCCTGCCCATTTTTTCTATCATGTGCATCGTGACCTTATATGTAAGCACTAAAAATATGTATTTTCCCACTCGTCATAATGTTTTGACTCATCTGTCTAAGCCACACCCTTTTAACTAAAAGAAAAAACTCTCTTAATTGAACTGAAAAGCATCGTTTTTATTAATAATATAAATGGAAGAACCGTGCAGCTGACTTGTTGAGGGGTGTACACATGAAGAACAAAGAAGGGGCCGGCAGCAATGTTGTGACGAGAGACTGTAAAATATCACTGATGTCCATTGGTGAGATACTTTATTGGCTACAGAAAGCATAATAATCCTATGCTTCTTTGAAAAAAGTTTGTTAGTAAAAATAATCCACACAGAAAGTTACAGTTATTTGAATCTGAATATGTTTATGAGGTTAATAAAGTCCAACGGTGGAGAAAAATTGATAAAACTGAAGCACTGGGAAATCAAGAGGCTTTTTCTTTGTAATATGGTTATAATAATAGAAAAGTACACATGATGTACCATTAAGACATCTAAAAACACACAGAAATACACAAACACACTTATACCCCCCTGAAATACACACTTAAATACACTTGTTCACTGGAATGTGCAAACTTCACCACCCACTCAGATATGCACACACACTTTCAGGAAAGCAGATGAACACATACACACCCATACACACATGCACCATGCAGCCAGCCTTACCAGGGAATATGATGACTCAGTGATGACCCCACAACATCTCTCTCCTCTTTCACACTCCTCTTGTCTTTTTCTCAGCCCTCTTCCCTGGCCGTTCACATAACCCTCCCGGACTCTAGAGGGGGAAGAAAAGGGGGATGAAAGAGGAGGAGGGGAAGTAGATGGGTGGGGAGGGATGAGAAATTCGAAGGAGGGGGTACGATAGGGTAAACAGTGTGTATGTGTGAGTGTGCAGAAATAGCTCAGGGTAAACACAAGCTAGTATGGGAACTTAACCATCTTAGCACTGTGCCACTGTTCAGAAAGCCTAGCCACCTCTCAGCTACATGCCTCCTCCTTTTTCTCCGTCATCCTGTCCTGCTGCTGTGTAATTGGTCCATCATCAAGCTGCCATGAGCAATGATTTAGGTGTCTGTCTTTGTTAATGAATTTGTCGTCATTAGAATGTAGGTAAGGACAGCATCAGCTCAGCCTCAGCTAAAGAGCTTGGCACTAAAGTTACTTGTTTAACCAATGCAACTGAAAAAAGTAATAGCTTCTCTATTCATGCAACTTTTCAGTTATTAACCCTTATCTGCTCCATATACCACAGCAGATTAATCTAAAATTGATCTTGTAATTTCCATGTCCACTTGTGTGCAAGGGTTGGCATGGGTCCGAATGATGTAAATTTTGTTATCAGACAGTAAGAGTGAGGTTCTGTGCCAAAACCCATGTCTGTAAGACATTACTTTACAATGCATTAACGATGCCTACGTCCTACAGGTCACCTTGACTCTTGCAACTGAGTATAATTTTTGCTTAAGGCCCAGATTTACTTAGCAGGGCAAATTAACTTGCGGCTATAATTGCAAAAATGCACCAATAGGAGTGGAAAGTTCTGTGGGTGATCTACAAGCAATGCTCTAATTTATACACAGAGACACAGACATTTAAGGCTGCAAACCCATCAGTTCACGTAAAAACGGACTTGGCTTCCTGTAATACCCAGTGTAAGATGCATCCTACTGTGCGTCTTGTATTGGGATTCTACGCTTTCTTCAGACACTCCCCGTAAAGATCAGTTCAGCTCTGTTCTTTTAAACTGCTATTATTACAGAGGATCACAAAAATGTTATGAGACTTCTCCATAATTTTCTTTGACCGCAAATGTCTTGAATCTAAGCATTCAAGGTGAGGACTATTAGCACCATGCTCACAGCTTTGAGCCATCCACCTGGACTGATTACATGCTTGTTTAGATATTGTCCTCTTCTCGCATTCTAAATAATTTAATGCTCCTGGCAGCAACTTTTACAGTCACAACATAAGACTTGCGTTTTTTTAGCCCTAAATTTAAAGCAGTTTGCAGTGTGTTGCAAACCCTGGTAAATCTGTGTGAATCCTTTATAGACCTCCTCTCCAAAATTTTGCCCGCCGAAAACGAAAACTACAAATACAATCAATAAGATAAAAACTCCATGCGTTTCGTGCACAAAATGGATACTGTGCCTCTTCACTGAATCCCAGCAGTAATGTTTTACACAGACCATTAGTAAGTCTGGCCTTAAGTCTCTTGTACCAGAGTGTCAATAAAGTTAAACAACTGTGTTTCAAGGACAGTGGAGACTGGAGGCTGGAAGGTTGAGCAAAAATAATTCTTAATGCAGTGTAGGGGCGGCCTTCTACTAAATAGAGTTTTGGGCAAGATACTGAACCCCAAATCGCTTTCAGTGTGTCCATGGGAGTTTAAGTGTCCTGCTGATTGTTAGAAATCATTAAAAGCACAGAATACAGCGCTGTATGAATGGTTGACTGTGGCTTGAAGTAAAAAGTGCTCGGTTGACAAACCAAGTCACTGTGATTCATTCTGCCATCTTTTGCAGACTTTGTTGGGCTCTCAAACAGGGCTTTTTGCACTTGGAAGTCCAGTATATCTGTGGTACACTGGGCAGCAGCGCTAGTGAACATGTTGTGTGTGTGTGTCAGACCAGCAGGTTCTTTTTTTTTTAAAGCATATATTATCTTATAGTAATAAAACACTGCAGCTAAGTATGTTTCTAAATGTACAGTTGTAACATATATACAACTGCAACTTGACACGACTGCATTCCCATCTCATAGTAGCAAGTACTGAGTACTTTCTGTGTTCAGTTTCTTATTCTGAATACTTAAACCAAATCTGCCTGTGTGTCTGTAATGCAATATTTTAACTCCACTTGCCAAAGTTGTACTTCACTTACTGACACACATATCTGACACCTTTCACAGCTCATTTGGCACATAATGTTTTAGATGCACAGACCTTAGCAAATGATAATATTAACAAGCACAACCGAATAGACCTTGTCTTTCTTTCTTTTTTTTAAAAAAACAATTTTATACAGTGCAGAACAGAAATGAGACCAACACTGTTGCAGTTTAGCTCATGATGTATGAAATAGCATTACCTTAAGATTTGCTTTGATAAACTACAGTGTGTGTATCCATGTCTGTGCCAATTTGTGTCACAAACTATTTCTCATGCATCACCATACAGTGTTGCTAATTCCAGTAGGACAGGCCATAATTGGATGAATGTTTTAGATGATGTGACTACTGTACATCAGACAACTAAGAGGGTGACAGACAGAGACGGGAGACATGGATAGAGTACCACAGCCCTGGGAAAGGACAGATAAGGGAAGCAAGTGGCCGAACTCTGGGTCATTTGGCAAAGAAAGAGAGTCAGAGCTAGCTGGGCATAGCCTTGGGAAAAAGTGAGAATCCCCCGGAGGAAGGCAGCATTGACCCAGCAGGGAGAGACTTATGGAGCCTGAGCAGGAGAGTTGCGAGTGCTGCTGGGAACTGAGTCCCCAATGTCCTGCCAGGATACTGCCTTCTCCCCTGACCCTCTGGACACACACACATGCACACATTTGCAAACACGCGCACATACACACACACTCACACAGAGACACATGCACTGTAGCCCTCATCCTGCTTCAGGTCACGAGTTTCTGGGCAGCTTCCCACCGATTAGGTTCCCTTCCTTTCCTCCCTCCATCAGAGAGCCAATAGAAGTGACAGACTGGGATAGATGGATGTTAAAATTAGTTGTGGCTGAACTCTGGCTGTCACTCTCCATCCCACATCTCTTCTTGAGAAATGCTGGTGCACTGTAGGCAAGTACATAATCACAGTCCATGGAGTGTGGCAACAACAACTCTGGACAACCATTTCTTTTTCATATTTTCATTCATTTTGATTATAAATGAAAGCCCGATCAACTATGGAAGACCAATGTAAGACATTATTCTACCTTGAGTCCTCACCTTTGGTGTTTGATTAGATCAAGGCCAGTTTCCTTGTGCCATTAGTAGTGACGTTCCACATGTTTGATATGTTCGGTTAGCACTGTACTCTCCACATCTTAAAGTATATAGGGGTGTTCTGGGGTCAGAGTGGCATTTCATCATTAAAGGGTGCCTTCAGTATTTATGCATATTTCCATGTAACTTCCATGTAGTGCACAGTGGTTAGCACATTCGCCTGAAAGCAACAATGTTTTGATTTCAAACTTCCTGGTCAGCTGGGACCTTTCTATGTGGAGAATGCACATTTTCCCTGTGCCTTTCCTCCAAGAATGTTGTCTTCTTCCCACAGTCCAAAAGACAATGTGAATGCAAGTTAACTAAAGCTCCTAGGTGGACAGGGCAAAATGCTGTATGAATAATTGTGCGAAAAAAGGTTAATACGGCTTTCAGTTAAGAACGCTGTTTGGGGTCAGTTAGACTAGAACAGACAAATGCCATAACTGAAAGTTCATTTCAGTTCCTGATACACAGAGAGACACCAGAAAGCCACCTAATCAGACCTGCATCTTGTTTAGATTCTCTTCCCAAGGTAATCACATACACATAAATAAAATTCAGATGTTTCAGATTATTGATATGTTTGTATATCGTACATATATACGCATATATAATGGTCTTATCCTCATATGTTTATAGTGGTGCTGCTTTTTCTACTTTAAACCCAAAGAGTGTTTAGCTCTTCTGTCTTCATTATTTTAAGGCAAATTTTGCTTTTCGACAACAAATAAGGCAGAAGTTTCTGCTGTATTCATCCACTTTTCACATGTGGGATCACAACAGTCTCGGAGAATCTAATCTTATCTAGACTGTTTGCACTTGTGAATGGTACGACCCATATTACAGTATCTGTGTGTTTACTGTCCTTGAGTCTGAACTGTGGATGAACCATCTGCTTTTATGATGTGGACCATTTTCATTAAAGTTGTTCTCCCCCACCTTCACTTGTAATTAAAAGGCAGTGGGAGAATGGTGGTACCACCTCATATACCAGACCAGACAGTACTGGCCTGGGGGTTACCACAATATTTACGCTCCTACGCAGTTACCACACAGGCAGGTGTTTAAAGTATATGACTTTTTGAAAGCTGATGTTCACATTTTTTGGGTTGTTCATGGTCAATATTTGTTGGTAATATATAATAGATTTGTGAGCATATGTGTATCAAAGGATTTCCTCTTGAAAAGAGAAGGTTAAAACAGTTAGAATGCAGGTGGCCTTAAAAATAATGTGTGATGGGGCGGCTCTGGCCAACGAGGCGTGTGGGTGTGAGTGTGTATGTGAAAGGTAGATAAAAGTTCTTTGGTATAGATAAAAACACTGTACGAATATGTGTGATTGGGTGAATGTAGCTGAAAGCACTTTGAGTGCTCAGTAAGTACTAGTCCATTTACCATTTTGCTACACTAGCTGAGTCAGGTTAACTAAAGTCACGAAACAGATAACCTTAAGATATTAAGTTGTCTAAATTGTTTAGTGACAGTTTTAAAAACAAATTGCTTTTCTTTTAACAGTTTCATCAGTTTAACAAATGGATTCTTCAGTTAAAATGGGGAATTTACTTCCAATGGTGCTGAAACCATTTTGTACCAGGGTCAAGTCAGAGTACACTGACAGCATGTGAGCCTGTTTTCAGTGACACTGACAGAAATTAGTCTGTGCAGTTAGAGTCCACCAGTGAACCTTCATTGTGGTTAGAATAACGTTCATAAAATCATTTTTGACTTAACAGAACATGTACTAAAGACACAGCAAGTTTCCACCATCTCTGTATCCTTGAAACAAAACAGGTTTCCTGGAAATCTTACTCAGGTTCATTTTTTATAAACTTAATTTAATCTTTTGCCTGAACCTTTAACTATTCATTCAACTTCATATTTTAAAGTCAAAATTCCTCTAGTTTTGAAGTGTTGTAGGCCCTTAGGGAAGATGTACCAAAGAAGTAATCGCTTCATCTTCACTGCCAGAGACATTTGCTCAAAGGTCGTTATAGTTAACTGTTTTTTGTTTGGTTTTTAGTTTTGCATTTGGCTAGAGCAGTGCCACTACTGGCAGCACAAGGCAATACCTGGACCCCACATTGCAGAGGTAGTCCAACTCCTCCAGGATGGCACATCAATACGTGCCATTACCAGAAGGTTTGCTGTGTCTCCTGGCTGGAACCTATTTCAGCTGTCATAGGGCGAGAGGCAGAGTACATCCTGTATAGGTCGCCAGCCTGTCGCAGGGCCAACACAGAGAGACAGACAACCATTCACACCTATAGGCAATTTAGAATAGTAACCCCAGTAACTGCATGTCTTTGGACTGTGGGAGGAAACCCACGCAGACACAGAGAGAACATGCAAACTCCCCAGAGAGGGAGAGGCCTGGGCCAAGGTGGAATCGAACCCAGGCCCTCAAGATGTTATTCTAACTGCTGGTATATGGGCTGGACTGTTCAGCTGCTGAACGGGAGAGACTAAACTGCGCGTGCTCACTTCTTCTTGAATGCGAAGTGGGAGTGACGGTGGCTACTTATTGTTGCTAGTGAGCTTAACTCTAAATTAAGTAATGTTCACTCTAAACAGTATTTTGTACTTTTCATATTGGAAGTAAGTGTTACTTCATAAAGCATATAGAGCATATTTTTGATAACCAAGTAAAGTTAACTAATATATTTAAGTCAGGATAGCTATTGGATTTTACAGTGAAGGAGAAACAGAATGAGCACAGCCATAGTCCTACAATATTACCTCCAGCAGGCCACTTCTCTTTGGCCAAACAATCAGAAACAGACGTCATGAAAGTGGCCTGAGAGCCCAACGTCCTCTAGGGGACCCTGTGTTCACACTCTGGCACCGTGGATCCTGATTGATATTTCTCACATAATACCAGAATTAGCGGGTCCACCACTGGTGTTCTGTGCTTTCCACAGATGAGAGCAGGTTCACCCTGGTCATATGTGACAGACATTAAAAAGGGTCTGGAGAAGCCGTGGAAAACGTTACACTACCTGTAGCATCGCTCAGCTTGACCAGTTTGGTAGTGGATCAGTGATGGTCTGAGGAGGCATATTCATGCAGAGACGCACAGACCTCTACAGCCCAGGCAACCACACCCTGACTGCCATTAGGCATGGGGAGGAAATCGTTGGACCCATTTTTGGACCCCATGCTGGTGCAGTGGGTGCTGGGCTCTTCCTGGTGCACCACAATGCCAGCCTCATGTGGAAAAAGTAGGTAGGTAGTTCCTGGTAGATGAAGGCACCAGTGACTGGCCTCCACATTCACTTGGCCTAAATCCAATAGAACACTTCTGGGTAATCGTGTTTCAGTCCATCCGATGCCAACAGATTGTACCTCAGACGGTTCAGGAGGTCAGTGATGCCCTGGTCCACATTTGTAAGGAGATCCCCCGGGACAGCAGCCAGCATCAGGAACATGCCTTGACACTGTCAGGCATGCATACAAGCACATGGGGGGCATGTAAACTACTGAGTACCATTTTGAGTTCCTGCAATCAAATTTTGGCAAACTAAAAAAAAAAAATAATAAAAATAAATAAAAAATAAATAAATTTTAAAAAGTAATTAAAAAATTAAAAAATAATTTAAAAAAAATAAAAATTTTGGCAAACTGGACTAACCTGCTGCATCATTTTTTCACTTTGATTTTCTTCAAACAATATGGCATCCTTTTATTATAACACATTACCCAGTCTGTGTCAACATAGATACAAAACTTTCCCCCCATTGAGATCTGGTGTGTTTTCAAACTGTTCCTTTATTCTATGTTTCCAATAGAATCTTATTAAGCTGAAAAGAAAAAGAAACTGTGAGAAGGCCTAATGCAGTCACTATGATATACTACTACAGTCCAAACTAGTACTACATTGCTTTGAACAATCAGGAGTGCATACTAGAAGAAATGATGTCCTCTGTAGTCTTTGTTGGCTAGATTTCTCAGTCACACAGGGATAATTTACTGCTGGAGATGTGAAAAATGGAACACCAGAAAATGAACAACAATAGCCTGAAGTGTTCTCTTACTTTCATCTTTCCACCCTGATTAAATGTTTTCACATGAGGAGAAAGCACATTTTCTGCACTCATAGTTGAACTTAATGTGCCTATTTAGCCAAGAGAAAACAGCATGTTTCTCAAAAGGCCAAATTAGCAGGAACCCCTTGTCTTCCTTTAAAATTTGTGTTTATTGCTTAAACTCAATTTTCAACATCCCAAATTTCAAAACTAAGATATAATTCAGCACTTTTTCACTGGTCATATATGAGTATGTGTGAAAGTAGTTTCTTGTTATACAAGTGCCAGAATTTTGCATGGGGGAAGAACTCATTCTGGTGACAAGCTCCACATGCAAAAATCTTCTTTTATATTTTACAACCATGCAAGTTTGTCATCCTTGTAAAAACACTCCCTAGAAATGTCTTGTTTTAGTGTCAGGACTGTAGAATTTTAGACTAAGGGCTATGATTGAAAGCAGCAAGTTCACACCCTCGCGTTCTAGGCTGTCAGAAGCCATTAAGTGCTGAAGAGTATGGCACAGCTGGAGGAGATAATTGGAACTGAATGACTTTATAGAGAATTAATTCTTGAAGTCACTTAGCAATCATAATTAGAGTGTCTGAAAGTGTTAAAGTATTTAAACGTGGGTTTTGCTCTGCTGTGTTCAGGAAGAAACCCGACGTGTCTGAAATGGGTTCTGTGACTTCATGACTAATATGTAAACAAACTAAATGCATGTGTGGCTGTAGCTCAGGAGGTCGAGCAGGTCACCCACTGATCGGAAGGTCGGTGGTTCGATTCCTGGCTACACCAGGCTGCATGGCAATGTATCCTTGGGCAAGATACTTAACCCCAAGTTGCTCTCCGTGTGTGAATGTTAGATAATAAAGCACTTAGCTTAATTATACATGGAAGTGGTTGTATGAATGGGTGTGAATGAGGTAAATGTAAAAAAACGTGTTGTATAAGCGCTTTGAGTGCTCAGATAGAGTAGAAAAGAACTAGTCCATTTACCATTTGCTTGGTTACAAATGTAACATAGGCACACATGCTTACTATCTGATCTTACTCAGAGCATGTGTCACACAGGATTAACTGGATTCCAGTGGAACATTGTTTGCACAGACTGATAAGGAACAAGCTCACTGTGCTTAATCAGAGCATCTGACCACTGAAGGAGGATGTTAAAATGACACTGGGTCAGACTTTGTCTTTCATCAAAACATTAGCCACTATAACAACAGATAATGTTAGTTTGAACTATATATGACGAACATCTGTATGTGAATGTGTGCTGAGTTAATTGCAGATCAAAGAAAAGTAGTAAATTAACAGAGAAGTGGTCTTTTCTGTTTGCATGTTGAGTCAAGGGCCTCCAGACCCCAGAAAGGCCCATTATATGCTCATGGCATGGATACGTGTAAAGGGTCTCGCCTCCAGTTTGTGGGGCTTCCTGGCTTTTAGTGTGTGTGTGTTTATGCAGGTCTGAGTAGATAATGGCCCTGGGAGGCTGAACTGAGGTGGTATAATGGAGACAGATAACCCAGCTTCATTGTAAACACCTGTCCATACAGTGTGATTCATGGTATACACACATGTAGACACACACACACACACACACACATAAAGGTGTTGTAGTCTGCTAGCCTAATGTGTGTGAAGATTGTGTCTCTGTTGTGTATCTCCTTTATCTCCTAATGTGTGACTTCAATTTGTTTTCCGTGCTGTAGAGATTTCGGCTTTTGGTTGGGACAGAAATTGTATACTGTACATTTAAATGCTGGTCACACAGGTGACTGACGGCCAAATACCTAGAGTGAGTACTTAATAATGCATTTTAAAAGCATTTGTGGCACATCGATGAACATTCAGAGACAACCACATAGCCGTTTTCTTAAACCAACTTACATTTTTCTGTCTTTTACTCTAATAGGATGTTAAACCAAGCAGTCTGTTTTTTAATGCAGCTGCTTGCAGCATGTTGTTGAGATTATAGTTTGCTCACTGGATTGTCTGTAAACTTTTGCAATCCATGGTTATATGGGAGTACTATAGATTTTTAAAAGCAAACCATTATTTTCAGATTCCAGTATTTTACTTTATTTATCTATCACCATTTTACAACAGTAGTTGTCTCAAGGTGCTTTATATTGTAAGGTAAAGATCCTACAACGTGAGAAGATATCTCATAATTTATGCCTAGTGCCAAAGTATAATGCCTGTGGAGGAAATATTTTCCAAGTAGTAAGGTGGTAATAAAGTGGGACGTTTGACTTTTATACTGCAGGCCAATGTTGCAGCCTTTAATTAGCCACCTGTTCGTGTTGCCTTACAGTAAATATTCAATTCAATTTTATTTATATAGCGCCATATCACAACAAACAGTTGCGTCGAGGTACATTGTATTGCAGGGAAAGACCCTAGAATAATTACAGAGAAAACTCAACAGTCAAAACGACCCCCTATGAGAATGCACTTGGCGACAGTGGGAAGGAAAAACTCCTTTTTAACAGGAAGAAACCTCCAGTAGAACCAGGCTCATGGAGGGGCATTCATCTGCTTCATTTTGCACAGCCTCCTGGCTGAAGAATTGTAAAGTACTGTCACTTCTATAGTTATCTGACTATTTACTCTTAGACAATGGTGGGTGGAGGAAGTTTTTAGAACACTACACATAAAATTGTATTACTGGTAAATTGTACATGTACTTATTCTGTAGCAAAATGTTTCCCATCATTATTATATGGATCAGTATTCCTGCTGTGGAATGTTTAAGGTTGAGCTAATTTTAAACACATTATACTCTGTTTATTCTACATTAATGTATCCTGTAAAATCACTGCGATGTAATCATCCCAGAAATGAGCTCACAACTGATGTTGAAAAGAATGTTAAGTATATTTATACAAAAATTGCAGCTGAAATAAAAGGCTTAAACATTGTGTGACATTGTTAAATGTCAATATCTATAGAGTGAATGAAATATTAATGAAAGATTAAGGTGGCATACTGTATTAGCAAAACACTGGGTTGAACTTTGTTTATTCATTCAACCAAGTGATTTCTCATTTGCTGTCTGAGATGAAAGGAGACAGATCAATTTACTTTGGTATGTTTTAATTGAGCTTTTAGATTTCACTAGACAAGCACTGCTAGCCTTGCCTGCTCTGACAAGACGCCAGTGATCATAATGAAATTATTTTCCTCACAAGAATGTTTTTGTTTCTAAAAGTAAAAATAAAATGTAAAATTGTTTCTTACATTGCAGCAAAATAGTTTCATTCTTTATGTAGATCTTTTCTATTCTGACATCATGCAGACATTTAGATGCCTTTCATTTCTGTATCTGGTGTTCATTTAGTTGAGCAGCGGGCACATGTGGTTTGGTTGCATGCACCACTGTGAAACTGAGACAGTCCTGCCTGGTTCTATGCACATGACTTTGTGTGTGTGTGTGTGTGTGTGTGTGTGTGTGTGTGTGTGTGTGTGTGTGTGTGTGTGTGTGCGTGTGTGTGTGGACACCAGGCTGTCTCCAGTGGAGGAGGCACAGTGTGTCAGTGCGGAGGTGGAAGGGGAGAGCAGGGCTAGTCTCTATAAATCAGGCCAGATTACAGAGGCAGAGAGGCCTGCAACTCCCTTCCACTACCCAGCCTACTCTGCTTTATGTCAGCCAACAAACACACCACTACTGTATGGTTTAATAGACACTGGTCTAGCACCAGATGCCTTGGTAGACAAACACTTTTCTAGGCCTTCCAGTCTACTTTCCAATTGTAGATGACTGTGGTGTTAACGCGCTTTGTGAAGTTGTACTTGATATAATGTTACCATGCAGCATCGCTATATTTTAGTTTGTGATAAGAAAATCAATAGTACTTGTTAAGTGTCACAAAACAGTAAGCACCTTTTGGGAGATGTTGCTACAGTAGAGATTGTTAATAGTCGGAGATGAAGAAACTTGGCACAGACACTCCACACCCACAGAGCATGCTGAAGGCACCTACAAGACATGTTGTGTTTTGATTAGAGGTGAAGCCACACTTGCAGACGTTCTCCGTGTTCATGACTTAGTTTGACTGGCTGTGGTGTGTTTATATGTCCCTATTTCAGCTGTGATTAAAGCAAACAAGCTGCTGACAGTGACTTTGTAAAACACGGCAATCACCGAGGCAGGTTAAGGGACTAAATGCCAGGAAAAAAAAGAAGAAAACACACTAAGCATCATGTCACAAAATACATCACTGAATGAACGTAATAATAGTGATGATATTTATCTGTTACTGTATTTGAGGGTAAGCAAACATAAAGTAGAGCACTCCTGTGGTTTGTAATGTGTTTTTATAGCCAGTATGATTTTAGACAGGAACCTTGTAGAATTTAACTTTACATTCTGGCTAAGGCTTTTGGCAACAACACGTGGACCAGATTTTAAATCATCCATTCCTCATATGAGCCAATAGTAATTTATAACATTAGTGGCAACCCTGGGAAGAAATTATCTTCTTGAGACTATTTTGCAGAAATGGTTTAGCGAAATCTAATAATTAGACACAGTTTTGTTGTGTGGTATATGTCACATCCATGAGTATATTCACATTGTTACAGTCATGCTGATAGAAAACTTTCAATACCATCTAGATAGTTCTGAGATCTGACACTTTGATATGACTGCCATTTTTGACATTTGAGAAATTCTAGCTGTTAAATTCAAAATTTTCCAACAAGTCCCTTTAGTTTTTCTCAAAAACATAAGGTTACTTCTCATTATGGCTTAAGCCTCACTGGGTTAAAATCTTACACTGTCACTACTAGTTGATTGCAGAATAGAGTATTTCTTGAAATGTTTGTCATTTGGCTAAAATTCCAAACTTTCACAGTGTTCGCCATATCTAAGGCAAACTTTGATGGTGAGTGAGCAATGATAAAATAAATGTGTTTCGTTCACTACAAAGGAAAATAGACTTGCTGGGAAAGGCTCTTAGTGAGTATACAAACCTAGTGGTGTAAAAAAGCTGCAAAACTGTGTGTAAGAAAGTAGAAAGCGTGGTGGATGGCATGATCATAAGACTTCAAATTAAGTGTCTGGATTTGCTGTTTTAGGACTGCTTTTCATTTTTGACCTTTTACTTTATGTTGCTGTTTGATTAGCTTTGATCAAGAAAGCTGCTTCTTTCAGTCTTTCAAAAAAAATACCCACTTTCATAATGTTGTCCATGTCTCCCAGTGGTCTCACAGACTATCCTGCACATTAAAAATTAGGCTAATGGGGTACTCAGTGTGTTGGGAGAGACACTGTGCTATCCTAAGACTTTATACAAGAACTTTAAGGGTTATATAGATTACCACCATGCTACAAAGTTATTATCAAACCCTTAACTCCGCCTAAGAAATGGAAGCTGTACAAGTTCAGAATGTTAAACTACTCTTTTTCCAGTCCCAGAGCCTCTATGAAAGCCTTGATGGAGCTCTTTACAAGCAGCTCATGCTACCTCCTGACACAAAGAGTATATACTTTATTTATCATGAACTTCTTTATTCTGCTATAATAATTTGTCTTGTAGCCACTTAGCGGTCGTGACTGTATTTGAAGTTTTTCTAAATGAAGTCTGTCTTGAGATCTTGGCTTTTGATCTTCGGGTAGGGCTTTTAATGTGTCCATTCTTCATCCCTGACACCAAGAGTGATTATTTGTTATGTTTTCAGTAGCCCTATCGTTTGGGCAGCTCAGATCACCCATCTATATAATCCCCCTCCAAAACCTTCCGATGTAAAATAATGGTTTTCATGTTTTTCTTTCCTATTTTTGGGCAAGGAAAGCCAGCAATATGATGTTATGGCCATCCAGCACTTTCTCTCTGTTCTCTCTCACCAGAGTTTGGAATTTAATTGTGTTTTGACAACTCTTTTCCATAGCTGGCCCAATTATAGCCTACAGTTGGGCTGGTAATGATAGTTGTTAATGGGGTGAAAAATGAATGTGCATCTCTGACAGAAACCATAAGCAGATCCTTTGAAAGGAGCCAAGGAAAGCACAAGCAGGAATGACCTAGCAATGCTCCCATCCTCTTAAGGCCTTTATATAGCATGCAATGCTTCTAGCATCTCCTCCAAGGCTTTTACTGGCCTGTTATGTGTGTAAGGCAGCTATATTGTCAGTATTAAAACATCAGAGCAGTCAGTTGCAACGCCAGGGCTACTGTATGAGGCCATGGGAATGACTGTGTGTGACCCGTCACACACACACAGACACACTTTTCTAAATGTCGTCAAATTTCTCACGCTTTTTTTCCCTTCCTTTCCGCTTGCTACTCCTCCTCCTCCACAGCCTCCTTTTTTCTACCCTTGTTGCTCTTTTCGCAGGGAAAGTATTGATCGGCCTCTTCCCAAAGTTATTTTTAATCAAAGATAAACAAGAAATCCACATTTCCATGGGAGATGTGGGGTTGCTTGAAGTGTCCTGTGCTTTCTTACAGTTTTCTTTATGCTCAAGGGAGGTGCCGAATGCAAGAGATGAAGCAACAGAGTTGAGCACACTCATTGCAGGAGTGGGGGTGGATTCGGCGGGTGTTTAGAGAATAGCACAAGTGCCACCAAAAAGTGGGAGACGTGGGAAGTCCGGCTTTAGTCTCAGTTAGTCGTAGCACATCCTATTATTATCCCGTGGACTGTGCGACAAAGCTGACCAGAAGAGACCCTAAACACACACACACACACACACACTTAGTTAGAGCTCTCCCCTCTCTCACACAAACACAGGCCAGGCCATTCCCAAGTCTTATTTCTTCTGGACTTTATGGGAACACTTAAATTTAGCCCTGGCAGGGAGTGCAGGCATAATAATCAAAGCCCTTGTCACCAGGCTCTCAGTGCTAGGTGGTCTTGCTGCTCCTGAGGGAAGCTCTCGCCCAGTGGAAAGCATCTTTTTTTCTCAACAGACTGGCAAAGTTTTTTGTTTGTTTGTTTGTTTGTTTTTTGTGCTATCATACCTTTACAAGCTTACGAGTATTATTGTAGTCATAAAAAGTTTTAACCAATTAAAATTAAATTAAAAGTTAGCTTTATCCTACCATTAGTGTGATGGACTGGTGTCTCTTCATATCTGTGGATCACTTTGGAGTTCAAATATTACCAATTTATAAGTTCGGTAAGAGTTTCTTCAAAAGCATAATGGCCGTCATTTACTAATATGTGCGTGGAAACGTGCATATCCAAATTTACAATTGGTCTTATGAAAAGTGTGCAGTGACCTATTTGGTTCATACCACCACGTCTGTTAGGATGTTATAAACATAGCGTGCAATCAGAATCATTCTGAACCAACAGGCTTGTGGAATCTGCATACAGCTGGCATACATTCACCCAGTCGCCCCATTTTTCTATATAACAAAACATTTTTACTGCTCGGTGAAGCAGTGAAAGAGGTGAAGATGTTGCAAGAAAGAAGGCTGCACATCTAAGGCAAGGAAGCAGGAGAAAGTCAGACCAAATAAACTGAAACAACTGTGTCCAAAGAAGAAGCCAGAAAAGGCATGGCCTGATTCCACCAGACTGATAGAAAAAAAGGCTCTAGCTGAAAAAAGGAGGTTCTGAATATTGTTTTCCCTCACGACTCAGACACTCAATGTAGCTCAAGTAAAAGAAAATGTTTGACCATATCAAAGCTGTTTTTTCATATCAAAGCTGATATGAAAAAAGACTAACAGACTAGAACGAGGAGCATGTGATCTGTCTGTGCAACATCAGAAACGTCAAGAAAATAGACTGTAAGTGATGACATCCAGCCATGATATAAGTAATGTTTAATGAAAGATAATTTAAGATAAAATGAGGTAAGGATTACTAGAATATGTTTAAATATATTTCAAGAAAATACTCAAATGACAGAATTTTCTTGTTAATTTTTGTCTGAGATTATAGTTATAAATTTTCAACAAAAAAAAATATCAAGAATATTTTAGCAAATTCATGTCTTGATAGTCTCAGGATTTTCTTTCTATTATTATTTATCACTTTACTCTGGGAAGAGAGAATTACTGTAGGTCATAGAATAACCATTAACTATAAATTAAATGTAACCATTGGCCGTATTATTTAATCAACACCTCTACTGTAACATTTGTATTATGTAATGATTTGGGTAGTGTCCAACCATCCATCTATCCATGTTTTTAACCAATTATCCAGCTCAGGCTTGCAGGGGAGCTGGAGAAAATCCCAGCTGACATTAGGTGAGAAGCATCTTTGACAGTATGCCAATCCATCACAGGAGGGTCATATTCATTAATGGGTAAATTCAGTCAGTGACAGCTGACGTCAAGTCACAACTACAAACAGTCACAAGTTCCAACGACTTGTAAAGTTGCCACAAGTGATGGCAACAAGTTGTAAAATCAATGGACTGCTGCTAAATGCTTTTGATACTTTACACTTGTGCTTAGGTGTCTCTCTGTGTTCTTACAATCCAGTGTTAATGTTATTCATTGTGTGACAAGCCCCATGAGGTCAAAGGTCATGATGAGGTGTTAAGAAGGTCTTTGACACATGACACAAACACGCTGGCTGCTGTGACTCCCCACAGAGTGGAACTGTCACCACCTGGAGTGAAAAACTAATTAGCCCGTGATTTGTGAAATAACCTGTGCTTGTGTACATATGGATTTGTGCCTCCTACATAATGATATTTTATGTTTAATTTTTTTTTTTTTAAATGTATTTTGTCTCCTAACCATCATGTTTTCTCTTTACTTTTTCCATGTTGCCCTGATGATAACGTCCAATGGATCCTAAAAGGTCAGTGTTTTTTTCATTTTATGACACTTACAAATGAAATTGACAGTGAGGTCTCCATGAAATCCCCTTGAAATGGAGAGGTCATGAGGTTGCCCTTTAATTGTGCCTTTAATGGTGACCCGTTGCTGCACGAGTGTAAATTAAAGCGTCAGACAATAAAACCATCGTACATGCGTGACCTGCCAAGCACCACTATTATCAAATAACACTTAAAGCCTTTCTCTCCATGCCTCACTGGCTTATGTTTTAGATGATCTCTTACTGTGTTATTACATACCACAATGTCACAGTTCAGAAAGAAATTCACCATATCAAGTTCTGAAAATTACAAAGAAAACACAGACCAGATGCAGTTTGCCTGCATTTGTTTATCTCTCTATTGTTCCTGCAGAGCATCATATGAAGAATGTTTTATTAGGTAATGTGTTATAGCAGTGTCCAACCTTGGAAAAACACATTATAATGTGGTGTTTTCTTATCAATAAACTATACAAAACACAAAGTTAACAGTCAGCCACTAAGCACATTACAAAAAACGTTCCAGGTTTGTTTCTTAGCATTCATATTCAACATATATATTACGTTCAGGTGTATTTATTTTTCTTTTTTTTAAGCTTTACCGTAAAAAAGATTAAATCAGATTTTCGGTGGGGTGTTAAATTGTTCAACTTAAATTGATCAAATTCAAATAGTTGTTTAAAACACTGGAACCAGCTTATAAAATATCCATAATGCCTTTGGAATACGCCACCCCCACCCCTCTGCAGACATGACCTCAGTGTCCTCAATGATCGCTAAGCTCCTGCTGTTAGTAATATTTACTTATTAAATGTGTCAAAAAATGGGGTGAAAATAGACAGTTTCTAGTGGCAGCTTTGGTTCAACAGAGTGCGCAAATCATAGCTGTAAGTCAGCAGTTACAGTATTTAAATCTCTGTGCGGGTGATGTCATTTGTGCACGTTCCCACAACGTGAGCAGTGGTGTGCATATAGCTTTATTGCTCCATTTGTCACTGCCAGTATTTTGGGTTTGTTTTTTTCACACTCCCAAGGTGAAGAGGAATGAATGATGGGCGATCAGCTCAGCTTTCCTCAATCTTCCTCTTCTCCCTCTGTTCCGTGAGAAACTCAGGGAGGATGAGGGAAGTGGGACTGCTCATCAATCCATCCACAGAGAGAGAGAGTGATGGGATTGTGAGGAAGAGAAGGTGTAGGAGTCTTGGTTTAGCCAAGGGGAGTCCCAGCAGTGATACACATACACACACACGTACACAGAGGAAGAATAACACCCATATATCTGGCGTGTCAACAACTGGCCTCTGTTTGCTCAGTGCTGACACCAGCAGAGCCAAACTGCTACTGGAGTTTCTCATCACACATGGTTGGTGCTGTTTGTGTGTGTAGGTGCACAACTGGGTGCTTTGATTCTGTGTGTGTGTGTTGGCCTGCATTTCCATCTGTATTTGTTTTTCATGCCCCCAGGTGTGTGTGTGTGTGTGTGTGTGTGTGTGCACATCAACGCATGTGTGTTCGTGCCAGATGGACTCAGACTTTCATGGATGGCAAAGTAGATCTGTCCACACTGGTCCAGACTGGAATACTGTGACAGCTCTACTATGGAGTTCTATTGTGCCTATGGTTGTGGTTGTTTTAGGGTTGCTCATGAATGAATCATAATAAAATTGGTGATGCCTTGACATTTCATATAGCACAGCCCAGCTTAGGATTTGGGTTCCTGTAGAGGGATGCTGATCAATCTAATCCTGCTCAGGTCGTTACAAATGTCTGTTTCCCTGCATCAACAAACAGATATCAAGAACTGGCTGTTTACTTAGTCTGATATATCCCAGAGTTTTATATGGACTATTATGGGATAATAGTCAGCTCCTTCATTGCAATAAGGGGTCATGACAACGGGTAACTCAACATGTTTGATTTTGCAGAGTTTTATGCTGGACGCCGTTTCTGACACAACCCCAAAGAGGATTTGTGTCTCCGGCTGGAATCGGAACATCAACCTTTTGCTTGCCAAGCGAATGTGTTAATGTTTTGACCATTCTGTATATTTCTGCTAAAGATGTGTGTTTTAATAGCTTTTCAAGTTGTGTCCTATCTCTTCATGCCTTACAATGAGCCAAACCTGCGGAGGGATTTGTGTCATTGCAAATATATACAACTAATACATGTGACAATAGGTGTCAAGTTCCAATTGCATTGGATTTTCATTTAAAGTTCTTAGTGACACATATCAACAACAATTTTAATCTGGGCAAGCACTGCTTGCCTTGCTTGCTCTGATGGCCACTTTAGCATTAAATCAGGAATCAAAGAGTAACTTGTGTAGTGTTGCCCAGGATGATGAACGTGTCGTGATGCAAGGATTGTGCAATAATAGATACACTGCAATTCCGTTGGCACCAGTTTATTGATACATCATAGTACACCATGTGATACAATACAATATGACATTGCCAAATAGCTACTTTTGTTGCTTTTGTTCCACTCCTACTTGACAACTTTACTTCAATACAAGCTGTGTGTCACAGGAGTTGTAGCGTTGTCATAGACACATCCTGTTTTTGTATGATGAAAGATCACTGCTGCAACTAATCTTCTTCTGCCTGTCCTTTTTTTTCTAACTGGACTGTGGCCCACCCCTCCTCTGTGCAGATTTAGCAAACTACAGATCTCCTGATTGGAGTAAAGATTGCTTTTTTGACAGATGAGGTGGAAACGTCTGCTCTTTTTTTCCTCACAAGTATTAAGTCTGGATAATTTTGCGCATTTTGCATATAGAGAATTTGGCTCTAGTTTGTGGATAATATCCAGAGCTAGTGGGGCTTTTTTTCTTCTAAATTCTGTGAAGTGCAATGAATACTTCAGCTGAAGATCTTGCAAAGTCATCCCCTTCAAGGCTGTGAAAAGGAACTCTATAACTTATTGCCTTTAAAAAAAGAAATTACTTAGCTCGGTGTTTGATCTTCTTTGTGAAATATGCCGCCAGACAGCGCTTCATATAATCTCGTACTGTTCGTAGCCGACGACGGGCCTTATGACTGCAGTAAATTACAAAATGGCCGACCTAAGCAGAGTAGCTAGGAAAGAAGAAGAGAGAGAGTAAGGATGGCAAAAACACACTTTGGTAAACTAGCCTCTCCCCCACCTCTGCTGCAGCTCGCTGGGATCAAACAAGAGGGAGGATTTGGACGAGTAAATCATTTCCTTCAAGTGGTGAACTCTCAGGGCCAGCAGAATGAGTCAGACGTGTGTGTTCATATCAAGTGGAGGCATCACAGCAACACTTTGCCAGAAACCCTCTCTGCTTTTCTCTCACACTCTTCCTCAAATGTTGGAAAATGTTGGACTTTGAAGTCTTGATAAGGAAAATTCATCACATTCTCTCTGGCTGCTCTTGCTGGTGAAACCATTACGTCTACAGATGTTTATTGGGTGATGCCCCAAGTCAGTGGGTTAAAAAAAAAAAATCCTTTCATCCTAAGAAAAATGATTAACTGCGCTTTTTAAAATATTTTAGTGCAGTGCTGTTTATTTATTTATTTGCCTTTAAGATCGAAAAGACACAAATAGATAAATACATAAGGAAAGAGGTTTATCATCTGCGATTATTTATAAGTTTATTCTGCAACAATGTGCGCTCATGTGGCGATTCTTTAGATACTCCGAGTTACATTCCCAGGGTATTTCCTTCCTGAAGAGGCTTTGACCTTTGTAATATGTAATTTACTGAACCAGCATTTTGTTTAGGTTGTTTTGAAAGTGAGGTTTTTATTCACTTAAGCAAAAAAAAAAACATTTTGTTTTACAAAAAGTTAGAAATAATTGGAAAATGCATAGTTTTGTGTAAGGTAAGATAAACCGTTAAACACTATTAAAAAAGTAGCTGCTTTCCTGACAAATATATTTACTCAAACCTCCATTTTCACCTGTGGAGTCTGGCTTGAAGACACTGGGCAGAAACATTCTACCCAAGTCTGATTGTTGATTCATGGACTCACTTTGACATTTTACAGAGATTCCCCTCCCTGTCTGCGAATCACTGCAGCTAATATTACAGTCACTCTGAAAATTGAACTTGTGACATTTATAGCCATGCTCTGATATTATTGTACCAGTGTGTTCAGAGCAAACCCTCCTTTGAAAAAGCCCCTGTTTTTCTTTTACAGCTTCACCTAGCGCTGATCTTATAAAACTCCCTACGTGTGAGTATGTCTGTGTCAGATGTGGGAATGTTTTATCTTTCCTCAGTTATCCTTTTTCACTTAATGACTATTCCTCTGGATACCTCAGCCAGACGTTGTGTTAAAAGTTTCCTCCTCCGAGGTGTAATGCAATCTCACCATGGTCAAAGAGCCTGACAGGGCTGGAGACACTAGTGTGTGTACGTGTGTCGGTAAGACCATGGGCTGTCACTATGTGCTATTGAACTAAGTAGTAGCAGTGTGTCCACGGTGTAGTACTTTGAGTCCATGTGTTTGTGTTGCTTTGTTTAATCTTGCTTACCTGCAAGTAAGAGAGTGTGTGTGTGTGTGTGTGTGTGTGTGTGTGTGTGTGTGTGTGTGTGTGTGTGTGTGTGTGTGTGTGTGTGTGTGTGTGTGTGTGTGTGTTTCTGGTTTGAGGTTATTGAGAGCGCTGGTTGAAAAG
>VUQJ01044942.1:23581-40300 GCA_015108635.1 Andinoacara biseriatus | reverse complement strand
TAAAATCTTTTTTTTAACTCTTTTTTTTTTTTTTTTTTAAATCAGTGTAATCACTGGAAACTTAAAATGTGATTATTAATGTAAGCTTATACATTTTCCTCTGCATACACAGTAGGCATTTCCTTTTTTCTGAGACTAGCTTTCCCAGTATTACATATATATTACATATATCAACAGATAGAATAAATAGTGCTTTACTAAAATTGCATTGATTTGTTTTAGAAATCTCACTCATCTGAAGGAATTGTTCCTTTTGCTACAGCTGAGGCCTTTCAGTCTGTAGCCCAGGATGAGCCACTATGTCACAGACCTTACTCTATGCTTGGGTAACCTGGGTCATGCATGCCACTGAAATAAGTGGCTGTCTAGCTGGCCAAGACAGTCCCCTTCCCCAAAGCTACTTGGACATGTCTCCTACCAGAAAATAAGGACACCCAAGAACCACCACCCCCACCCCCAAGCTGCCATCTCCAATGACCTATTTTTTTTATGGCTGGTGGTTTTGGCTAGCTGCTGAGTGGTAAATGCAAAAAGGACAATACACAGAAGAGAGCACACACAATGTGATCACAGCAGGTGGTTTTTGATAAGTTAGGAGAAATTTAGAAAGAGATTAAATGCCCGGAGTAATAGTTGGAAGTGTTATATTAACAGTATAACAGTGTGAGAAACTGCCTGCACAAAAAGAGAAGAAAAGAAGTTGGTGATCTCTTCAGAGATGGTAATGAGGTCAGACAGGAGACCACTGCACTGACAAGATGGGGAAAAGCTGGAAAGCAGTTGAATAGTTGAATCACACAGGGGGTTGGAGGCTAAAACACGACAGGGTGACATCTCCAGAGTTGATACGTGAGCCAAAAACTGGGAGAAGCTTACAAGCAGCAGCAACACTTAACCATAAGACACAGCCGTAGGGCTAGCTGTGAGCACTCTACTGGGTGTCCCTGCTGAGCCATCGTATACACAAACAGACAGAAACAGGATACATAAAATTCAGTGCAGCTTTTGTAGAGGAAAGTCCCAAATGGCGCTACAAATCTATTTCCACATCACAGAAACACCAAGCCTACCCCAAGGATTCACACACTGTACAAACTCAGCTCAGTAACCTCCCCCTCATCCACGCCTGTGACATTTGCAGAGAAAACCTTAAAGAGGGGGGATAAAAGCAGAGACAGAGATGGAAAAACAGGGTTGGGGAGGGGCTTCTCCTCTTCTCATTATAATTCTCTCATCAGTCTTCCCCACAGAGCAGGGGCTTGACATGTCAGGGTTTATTAATTGCTCCAGGAAATATTATTGACCTGGACCTTCTGTGCCTTCTTTCCCCACTGCAGCCGGTGTCTCTGCTCTGCTGCCTCCGCATTCCTTTGGTGTCCTGCCTGGACACATTACAGGACACTGCGGCACAGCGTGGAGGCTTCAACACAGTGTCTTCATTGACTATGCACTTGGCCTGGGTTTTCTTTTCACTGCAGCTGCACAGCTCCCCTACACACACACACACACACACACACACACCTGCAGCCTTGGGGAGAGAAAGCACACACTTCATTATGGTGTGATAGAAGTGCTGTGTTAGTGCCCTTTGCTGAGATTCAAACTTTTGGAGGGCTTTAGTGAAAATTAAAAATAAATCTTTTACAGGTGCAAACACCTCAAGGCTTATTGGTTTTTAAATGTTACCAGTGGCTTTAAAAAGAAGAGCGGTACGTAAACGGGTGTAATGTGAAATCCTGTCTGAACGCTCAAACATGAGAAGCTATTCGATCATTTGGTTCTTTCTATAAGAGGGAAAAAAAGATCAGCTAGTCAAGACTCATGGATGCTACAGTAGAAATTTAGTCTGAACACAGTCTTGGGATGTGTGTGTGTGTGTGTGTGTGTGCGTGTGTGCATTCGCTCGATTGCTGAACTGTGGGCATTTTCTTTAACTTTACAACTATATTCTTGGTGTATCCTGGAAACTGCTAAAATAAATAAGCTGCTTAGATTATTAACTTATCTTTCCTCAATCTGGCAATGAGTCGAGAGGGTTGTAATCATTGTATCAGCATAACTTCAGCCCTCATGTGAAACTCCTTTCCTATTAAATCAATTTAAATAAGAGTTTTAAGGAATGTGTTTTGACCTTACCTTTGCATGCTTTTTCACAGCATTTATTGAGGAACTATGTTGTTGTTGCCAGATTTGGTTTTTGAAAACATTGGTCTATTGTGCCACCGTGTGGATGTGTTTGGCATTTTCCCTGGGCTTGATGACAGGACCTAATAAATGACCAGGATATGAGTGTGTTGTTCCATTGTATCTTCATGAACTTTGCACCGATGAGCACATTCCTGAAAGCAACAGTCATGAATAAAGAAATAAGCCTCAGATCAGCCAATGGCTTTTGTTTCCTCTGAATAGCGATATTATCCGGCCGCAACGTTGTCATGAATCCTGACTTTGCAAACATGTCTGGAACTAAATTTAATATCCGTCTTCATTTTGTTTTTCTGCAGACACAATGGTTCCACTTCTGTTTGGCCTGGCAACCACAACAGCATCCAATTCCACTGGCAGTCACAATAATACACAAGGTAAGGGCACAAACAAGGCCAATTGCACCTTAAGAGTGAGACTGATCAGCACTGAACAATGTGATAGCAACCAAATCCCATCCCCACCCACTGCAGTCATTGCTTTTCCATAAGATATAATTATAATGCATCTTCTGCAGTGCAGGCATCTGCTTGATAATAGTCTTTTTATAGCCGTGTTATTACCAGATCACAGTGTACTTCTGTAGCCCTGGACAGTAATTTAGGGCTTATTCTACAGCTTTATAAACACAGCTAATGGCTGGCTATGTCACTGTGACTCTCGGCTGAGTCTCCAGTCTTAAAGTCTCCTATTTCCTGATAGACACTCCAGCAGGATGAAATACGCTGATGCTTATCACTGTAGACAAAATATTGCGAAAGCCAGTTATTAAATCAGCTCTATGGCCACAAGAATTTGCTAGAGGTGCTTTGTTTTGTCAAGTATTTATTTGATGAGTTCATGCAATGCACACATGGATGCAGCTGAGCATCCAAGACATATATTATCAGCCTTGCCCCCCTCTTCCTGCTGCTTTGTTGGCGTTGTTACTTGACCCCTGGCTCTGCCTTTCCTTCTCCCTTAAGCAGACGGTCCAGACCCCAACCGCCACATCCTCCCTACTGTGCTGGTTGTGTCCCTGCTGCTGCTCATCATCGCATTGCTAGCCTGGTACTTCCTCAGGTAAAAACCTCCACCCCGGTGGGATTCAATTACCTCACCTTATCCCCCTCCCTGCCCTTCACTCACTGGCTATTAGCCAGGCTCGGGGGCAGAGCTCTGGGTGACAAACACTTCCTCCTTTAGTCACTGAGGCGGAGCCCCGTCAGGAAGTGCTGCAGGCTGACTCCCTCTCATGCTTCGAACAGACTGTGACAGTAGAACTGCTCAGGCAACTTAACAGAGTGAACAACAAATTCTGTACCACATTCAGACTACAGCACTGTCTTTCCAAGACATCAGCTAATGAGAAAAAATAGCTTCTCAAGCTTCAGATGGTAGGTTGGAAATATTTTTGTTCAAGGTTACCTTTTGCCAGCTGTTAAGTATTGTTTAGCTACAAAGAAGAACTTTGGTAAAAAGTATAGCTTGTCATTATCTTGACTTGTGTGTGTTATAACACGGGTAACGTCTCTCTCTTTTTTTCTTTTTTTTTTCCCCTTGCAGGTTAAAAAACCAGAGGAAAGCCGTAGTCACAACAGTTGACAAGAAGATACCAAATGGCATCCTGGAGGAACAAGGTAACATTGTAAATTGCACATTGTTAGCGGCAGTGAAACACACTGTGGATTGTAGAGCAACAACTTGGCAGTTAGGAGAAGTGTGGTGCACAGAAACTTGAAGTGAAGAACAAGCCCGAGGTTAAGCGAGGCAGTAGTGAGGTGTAAAGAGATTCTCTATTTGTAACTGAATATGCAGGTTGTCCCACTGTTGCCTTGTGGTTGTTTTACTTCCTGTGGTTGATGTGAAAAGAAAAACACTCTATCAACTTTGCCGCTTTATATAGTTTGACAGTGCGTGCAAGGTTAGTTTGATCTTTGCACCAGTATTGTTACAGAGTAGTTCTTAGATCGGTTTTTAATAGATCTGTGTGAAGCGCTGTAACAGATATCAGTTCTTACAGTAAAAACCTGCCTTCCTTGAACGTGTGTTTGACTGTTCGTTTGAAAGTATTTTCTGACAGGTTGTATTCATCCAAATGTGAAATCTAAGTAGGGTATAGCTAAAAAAGGAAAACGGCACACTCCAAATTATTGGTAAAATTTTATTGGCTAAGTTGCTGATTACAATAATTGTAAACATGAAACATCTTCATATTACAGAAGGATTTTATATGTAATTGTCACTTTGATTTGATGGGGAAAAGCAGGAAGTTTTGGCAACTAAATTTTCCATGTGCTTTGAAAGATTTCTTAAGGTAGTTTGTATGTACGATGAAATTATAAAATATAAACTGTATTGCTTTACTGTATTGCTCTACATTCATTATACACTCACTGGCCACTTTATTAGGTATACATTGCTAGTATTGATTTGGGCCCCAGAACGGATTTAATTTTTCGCAGCACGGATTCAACAAGGTGCTGGAAACATTTCTCAGAGATTTTGAGCCGTGTTGACAATTACACACGCAAATACAAATCAAATCTGCATCAAAGTTAGCATCAATTTGTTGGCTGCACATCTATAACAGGAATCTCTCAGTACAGTGAACTCGTAATGTTCAAGGAACCAGTTTGAGATGATTTGAGCTCTGTGACATAACATGTTATCCTGCTGCAAGTAGCTATTAGAAGATGGGTACACTGTCATAAAGGGATAAACATGGTCAGCAACAGTAATCAGGTAGCCCTTAGCTGGCAGTAGTGGCACTCTGTGTTGTCTTTTGCTGCTGTAGCCCAGCTGCTTCAAGGTTCGATGTTTTGTACATTCAGAGATGATGTTCTGTGTACCCTGGATGTAACAAGTGGTGTTACTGTTGGCTTCCTATCAGCTTGAAGCAGTCTGGCCATTCTCCTCTGACCTCTGGTATCAACAAGGCATTTTCACACAGAGAACTGCTGCTCTCACTGCATACTTTCTTTTTCAGGCCAGTCTCCGTAAACTCCAGAGACGGTTATGTGAGAAAAATCCCAGTAGATCAGCAGTTTCTGAAATACTCAGACCAGCCCATCTGGCACAGACAACCATGCCATGTTCAGAGTCACTTAAATCTCCATTCTGATGCTCAGTTTGAACGTTAGCAGGTTGTCTTGAGCATTTTTACGTGCCTAAAGGAGTTGCGGCCATGTGATTGGCTCATTAGATATTTGTGTTAACAAGCAGTTGAACAGGTGTACTAGCAAAGTGGCCTCTGAGTATATGTGTTACCTTTCATTTTTACACGGTACACATGACATCATTGTCCTGTTCGCTGTACATATCTGTGTTACAAATGATGTGATGTGTGTGTTGTGTTTTAGAGCTTGGATACAGTACTGAGTCGTTATACACCGTTATACCACCAGGTCAAGTATACAGGGTGGCAGTATCAGGAACTTTACTTTACTAACCCTCTTTCAGTACTTTTCTGGATTTTTCAAATTGTGATGCTAACAGACTGCCTAGTCAGTATGCTGGTAAACCTGTGGGGTGCTGTAAATGGGTTCTCCCTGGTTTCCTTTGTTTTGGAGGGGGGTTTAATGCCTGATGTATGGTGATCATCAAGTACTTGCACTCTTTTTCCTGTTTTTGAGGCATTAGCAAACACACGCAAACACGCACACACATAATGACAGAGGAGTGTAAACTAGTGTGGTCATGATTCAGTTTTTTTTAATTAGCTGCTTGCATTTTTAAAGTCTGCGTAAAGCAGTTCAGTAAGCTGATCTCATCAAATTCAGTGATTCCCAACCAGATGTGCTTCTATCTACTGTAGCCTGAACTAGTCTAGTCTACTAGTCTTCTCGTCTAGTTCAGTTTACTTATTAAATGAAGACGATGTGATGCCATTTAATAAGTTGACTGGAACAGTCTAAACAGCTAAAAGGAGTGGATAAGTGGTCGTAATAATGCAAATACGTGGATAAACTGTTAAAATTAGAGCTGAAAATAGCACTAGCATGTAGCGGAAATGTATAGCTTATTAAACAGTTATTAAACAATTATTAAACAGTTCTGATCGTTGGCTAAAAGCAAGAATATATTAATATTAAAAAGTTAGCTAAAAGAAGCTGATATACTGGTGAAATTGTAGATTAAAGTAACACTAGCTAGCTGAAATTGGCAATGATTAAATAGCCGAAACACTTTGTTTATCTATAAGCTTTAAGCTGTCAAAATAGTTAAACAAAAAAAAACCTGATAAAATGCTGGAACCTGTAAGAAATTCTGCTAGTTTATTACATATTATTATACAGGTCAGTATAAATAGTTGTGTAAAGTAACACTCACTGACACATTTTGAACATGACCACGGTTGGGAACCACTTTTCTAAACAAACAAAATCCACTGTTTTGTATTAAAGTACTTAAATAACATAGCTAAATATCACAATGACATTATTACTAGTGTACAGCTAACAAATACTAAGCTGAATGATGCAAACATAAATTTCATTTGAACACAACAAATGATTTAGCAGCTACAGCTACACTCAGGAGTGTAGCTGAGATGATAAAGCCGCTGTCGTCTCCCCACAGAGCAACAGACGGTGGTCCTTCTGCCCAGATCCTCATCTGCCTCCAAGACATACTTGCCCATCCCAGTTGATCACCTTGAAGAGGAATACAGGATCCGCTCAGCTGATGATGGCAAGCTGTTCAGGGAGGAGTACAATGTAAGCTGCACACCCAGCCTGCATGCATGCATTCAACTGCATTTGTAGGATTGTTAAAATAGTGGGTAAAGCACATTGCAACTGGCCCCCGCAAATAAACTTTTCTTTACTCCGTGTGAAGAAAACTGGTCTTGCATTACCAAGATTTCAAACTTTCTCTTCATTCTGTTGTGGCAACAAAAGGTACCCACAAACTATTCAAAACTGGAGGTAAAGAGTTTTCCCACAACTGTAACCTGCTGCATGTTCATGAGTGAGCAAGAGTTTAAAACCATGACTTATGCGTTTATTTTTTATTAAGGAAAACTACGGGAGTTTTATTTGTCACACTGCCCATGACACACAACCTATGCGATAGTGGTCTGATACATACCCACATAGATGGAAAAATACCCTTTTGTCTATTTGTGTCTATGATTAAGAATCTGAGTCAAAATAAAGCGTATGATTCATGGTTTGGAGTATGATTTCATTCAGACGGTTTAGCAATACAGACAAGAGGAAGCTGAAGTTTTCTGCTTTTAATGGAGGACTGTTTACTGTAGGTAGCAGAGGAAGTGCCTACGCTGAGGCTGAACAAAGCCTCTCATACTGCAGAACACAATGCATTGGCCGTGAGCTGCTGACAAATCATTTTTCATTATGTGTGTATATTCAAATACTGTAATTTTGTTGTGCAGTCCTTGCCAGGGGGTAATCCCCAAGGGACATACGAAGAAGCCAACAAGGAAGAAAACAAAGAGAAGAACAGATACCCCAACATCCTTCCCTGTGAGTGCACTTTCTGTTCAGTCTGAGCTCAGTTTTTCTCTTGAGTCACACCTACAAGCTCGCAGCTTCCTGTTCCTGTGTCACATGCCTTTCTGACTCTTGTTTCCCCAGTTACAGTAGATTCTTCAGAAGAGTTCATTTGTGCACTTACAGTGAAGCTCCTACTGTATTTCCATGATACTTCGCGGTTTAAATTTTTTTGAACTGCTCTTTACCTTCGTCTGGACATGTGATCCTTACATGAATAGTATGAATCTTACAGAAAACAAGCATATTTGGTTTCTAGCCAAGAATTGCCACATTTTAATAAAGTAAATATAAAGTTAGCAACTAGTTAACCTATCACAAAAACTGAAATTGTGGAATAAGCCACCTGTCAAGGTCACAAATAAAAACATAAATCTACTATTTAAGGGGGTTTATTCACTGTATGAGCGCTGTTGTGAAAGCTCTTCTCTCCAGGTTTGTCCAGGAGATGCAGATGAATAGTGTAACATATAGATAATTTATTGTAGCACTGGCAAATAGACATGTTACAGCAGGCATCATCATCCAGATTTTATGGTTCTAACCTCATAGTTTCATGTAGTCCTCGTTATGCTAGCTCTCCAGATCGGCAAACACAGTACATCTCTGCACTATCAACCAGCAGCTGCGCTCTCTGCAGAGCCAAAACATCCAATGCCATCAACAGACAGCCAGGTCATTGTACTCCTACAGGCTCCACTGAGAAATAAACAGTTTCAGGCCTCCTTAAGTAGTGAGACCTCACCAAATGCCAAAACCATGACAATAGGAATTACTTCCACATATCCTGACTGCAGTATTTTAAACCTTCTCTAGGTTTATGGGAATAAGAGGGGACTAAGGTGCTGCTTTACATGTTGAATCTGTACAAACAGTGTAAAAAAAATGACAATAAACCAGAAGAGTTTTCAGGAAGTGACTACTAGTTTTTAGTTAAGCAATCAATTTTCAAGTTAAATTTGTGGTAATTTAACCAAAAGGCGCCTACTCAATATAATGCTGTTCAAAAACAAAGAAAGATTGAATCAGCAATCATATCCTTAGATGCCCAAAAAGCATTTGACAGAGTATCCTTGAAATATCTGTTTCATACATTGAAACATCTTGGATTTGGTCCACACTTTGTTGACTGGGTCCAAACACTCTACTCTTCTCCACAGGCAGCAGTCAAAGTCAACAGTTATACTGTAGGTCTGATTGATTCCCATTAGAACGGGGGTGCAGACAGGGGTGCTCACTCTCACCCCTTCTGTTTGCCATTAGTATTGAACCATTAGCCCAACTCATTAGAGACGATGTTAATATTAAAGGTACAGTAATAAACAAGGAAGTACAAAAAATCTCATTATATGCCGATGATGTACTATTATATTTAACAGAACCTACTTTAACAATTCCTCACTTAAAAGAGCTCATCTCACAATATGGATTCTACTCTGGCTACAAGGTAAATATAGAAAAAATAGAGGCTATGGATGTAAACTCCACAATCTCAGATACCACAAAATTACAGAGTGGATTTAAGTGGCCCAAGGATGGTATCTTTATATAAGCTTTATGCGACAAACTACTCCAAGTCATTAATAAATATTTGGAGCAGTGGGCTACACTCTCTATCTCTCTAAAAGGTCGTGTTGAAAGCATTCGTATGAATGTCATACCAAGACTACTTTATTTATTACAGATGCTGCCAGTGGAGATTCCCAAACCTACCTTTGATAACTTAGATAAAATAATATCTGGAGTCATTTGGCAAAAAAAGCGCCTTACAATTACACTAAAAACCTTGCAGTTATCTAAATCCAATGGGAGCCTTAAACTCACAAACTTAAAATACTATCACTGGGCTGCACAACTTAAACCCTTACTGGTATGATTACAAAATAATACAGACACTCGATGGCTCAAAATAGAGGAAAGCACGTGCTCAGAGCCACTGGAAACATTACCTTTCTCAGATGCCCCTGCATAAGAAATGACATTCTGGACAAAAAACACTCTTAAACTTTGGAACAAAATACAAACTTTAACCGCCCGAGCCTCCGGGGATTAGGCTCGGCGGCTTCATGTGGTCACCTGACTCTCCACCTCACCCTCGAGCTCAAGCCTCGCCACGGCAGCTGACCGCTCCGCCAGCTGCAACTCCTCCGCCCATGCCGACGGCGATCACATGTGGGTGGATACTTGTCATTCCCACCGGAGTATACGCCATCTGTCACCTCGCCACAGCCTCCGCCAGTTTCCCGGAGAGGGAGGCGCGGCTGTCAGCGAGGGAATCGACAGCCTTTGCTTGCCGCATCGTTGAGCGCTGCACAGCCCCAACTTGGCTTCGCTGCGCGGTCTGTGCAGCCTCAGGACAAGTCCGCTTACTAACACAGGTGTGGCGGCACCGGGTGTTCTGTGAGTAACTCGGTTTTGCCGGTTTTCTCTGAGTCTGTGCTCGCCTTGACTGTGCCTAATAATGTGGCCACAGATGAGGAGTTTTCTATGCCATGCAACGCCAAAGACATTTTGTATCCTCCTTCTCGGACTGATTTTGCAGACTTTAGTGGAGATGTTAAGGAAGTGGAAGAAGTAGTCCATAAGTTAAAGAACTATATCAAGCAGATTCTAGACGCCAAGGACAGATATGTGAGGCTTCAGCAGCTCTCCTTCTGTAGTGGATTCATTGCTTCCACCCCCTGGCTTCAAGAATGCCCTACCACAGCTTCTCTGGCTCACTTAATCGTTTCCCTCCGTGATAATCTTCAGTATGAACTGTTTCACATTGGTCACCCAGTTAAGGAGTTGGATTTTTCCTCCCTGCTGCAAGCTGTCGCCACCTCACCCCTTTTTCGTCCAGTAACCCATCAACCTGTCCCTGCACCTGTGCCTGTTCCTCAGGTGGGAATGGCTGTGGACCA
Source organism: Andinoacara biseriatus (assembly GCA_015108635.1). Classification (NCBI taxonomy): domain Eukaryota; kingdom Metazoa; phylum Chordata; class Actinopteri; order Cichliformes; family Cichlidae; genus Andinoacara; species Andinoacara biseriatus. The sequence continues at coordinate 29,697 of VUQJ01044942.1, read as the reverse complement.
GCCCATCCCTGCACCTAAACCGATGCCTCGGGTGAGGCCAGCTGAAGCTCACTCTCGGCTCGAGCTTCCGGAGGCTACGGTGAGCCCCCACAAGCAGCCCGCGTTGTCTGAGACAGCGGTGTGCCCTGCAGAGGGGTTTCAGTCTCCAGAGGTCAGGGCCATGAACTCGTCACCTCAGCCTACACCACAGTCTCAGTTTCCCGTGTCAGCTGTAGCAGCTCCAGCTTCCCCTCAGTCTCAGTTTCCCACGTCAGCCTCCTCCAGCCACGTCACCCTCCGTAGCTCTCGCTCCCTCCATAGCTCCCTCTGCTCTCGCTCCCTCCATAGCTCCCTCTGCTCTCGCTCCCTCCATAGCTCCTGTTCCCTCCTCTAATCCCTCCATTGCTCCTGTTCCCTCCTCTGATCCCTCCATAGCTCCTGTTCCCTCCTCTGATCCCTCCATAGCTCCCTCTGCTCTCGCTCCCTCCATAGCTCCTGTTCCCTCCTCTGATCCCTCCATAGCTCCTGTTCCCTCCTCTGATCCCTCCATAGCTCCTGTTCCCTCCAGTGATTCCTCCTCAGTGCCCTCAGCAGCTCCAGCCCCCCTGTCTCTGTCTCAGTCCCCAGTGTCAGCTCCAGCCCCTACAGTCCCCTTAGCACCTTCGGGCCCTTCAGCTCCTGCCTTAGCTTCGGTCCCCTCTGTTCCCTCGGTCCCTTTAGGCCCCTCCATGTTTTTGCTCCCTTCAGTCCCTTTTGTTCCCTCAGCTCCCTCTGCTTTAGGTCCTCTCTCCTCTGCCTCCTCAGTTCCTTTGGCCCATTTGGTTCCTTTAGTCCCCTCAGAGCCTTCAGTTTTTGCCCATTTAGCGTCAGTCTCCTTAGCTTCTGTTCCTTCTGTCCCTCCTTCGGTCCCCTCTGCTACTTCCGCTCCTTCATGTTCCTCTCCTTTAGTCCCCTCAGCAGCTTCTTTAGTTCCTTCGGTTCCTGCTGCTTCTGTCAGCCCTCAGGTCCCCTCTGTCAGCCCTCACGTCCCCCCAACAGCTCCATCCCCGTCAGAGTCTCAGTTCCCTGTGCCAGCTGAAGCCACCCCAGTTCCCCAGTCAGCTGCCCCAGTGTCAGATGTAGCAGCCAGTTTCTCAGTCTCATGTTCCAGTGTCGGCCATAGCAGTTTCAGCCTCCCCTCAGTCTCTAGGTCCAGTGTCAGCTGTAGCTCCAGCCTCCCCTCAGTCTCTAGATCCAGTGTCAGCTGTAGCTCCAGCCTCCCCTCAGTCTCAATCATCCTCACCACTCCCATACACACCCAAGCAATCCCCTAAGCAGCCCCAGTCGTTGGAGGAGACGGCTGTGCGTTCTTCTCAGGAGCATGGCTTTTTCAAGTGCCCTGGCTCCTCTGTGTGTCCTGAGCCTGTCGGGTGTCCCGAGCCTGCTTCGCCTCTTCGCCGCCGCCGCCGCTGGGAGCGCGGTCGGCCTCCTGTGTCGTCTCGCCGCTGCCGCTGGGAGCGCGGTCGGCCTCCTGTGTCTCGCCGCCGCTGGGAGCGCGGTCGGCCTCCTGTGTCGTCTCGCCGCCGCCGCTTGGAGCGCAGCCGGCCTCCTTGACTTTCTGGGCCTCTTGTGCTGGGTTGTTTTGGACTGTTTCTCCAGCCGTTTGCTGCCGCCTTTCGTTCCTCCCTCGCTTTGTTTTTTGGACTGTGTGCTCCTGTGTTTTTTTTTTTGTTTCAGTTCCCCGCCTCTCTCCCAGGTCTGGGGTTTTGTTGCGGCCATCGGGAGCCGGCCCTTGACGGGGGGGGGGGTGCTGTCATGATCCTGGGCCGGTGGCCCAGTGTTTTGTGTGTTTAGGTTTTGTTTCATCTTAAGTTCTGGCTTTGTTGTGGTTTTACTTCCCTGTGTTTATTCCTCTGTGCCAGCCCTTGTGTGAAGTCTGTGTGCACCTTGTTAGCTGTTTCCTGTTTTTATTTTTACAGTCTTGTGTTCCCAGTGTGTTGTGTCTAGTTTTGCTTCCTGTGTTTCATCAGTATGATTTGGTCCACCTGTTCCCCCCAGCTGTTTCCTGTTTTCCCTTGTCTTCCCCAGTGTATTTATTGTCTGCATTTCTCTCTGTTCCCTGTTGCGTCCTCCTTTATGGATATGTGGGTTGCCACCAGTGTCCTTCTCAGTTTTGTCTGTTTAAGTTCAGTTTACAATAAAGTCACCTTTTAAGTTCAGTCAGTTTCAAGAGTTCTGCATTTGGGTCCACTCTGCTCACCACACTGCTCACACATGACAATTAATTGAAGAGGGAAATTTTAAAACCTTTGAGCAGATGAAAAGTGAATTTGGCCTCCTTAAGACAGACTTCTTAGATATTTACAACTTAGAACCTTTGTGATGACAAATAAAAATTGGACTAAATTTTAATGGACCTCCACCTATAGAAAGTTTTTTTTAATGGATATACAAAGGGGAAAAGGAAACCATTAAGTAATTAGTAAACTAATACACTAAAACTAAACTAAGCTAAACTAATACACAGTAATACACATAATATGATCTATAACTGTCTATGAATATGCATGACTCCATAAACATAAAGCAGAAATGGGAGACTGAAATGAAGGAGACAATAGCAGAGGACACATGGGAGGAAATATGCATATTGACCTTCACATACTCACCTTCAGCTGCCCTTAGCCGAGTTGAATAACCAGGCTGTTTCCAGAGTAACACGTTAAAAACATATAGATTTCTGTAAGTAGATTACTCACTCCCTGATCAGGTCTGCTTTATTTTGACTCACTGATTTGCTGCAGAACTTTATACTCCCATCAGCGCATTGTTGTAAATTTATCCGCAGGAACTGTCCAGCCCAGGTGGGCATTCTTTTTACATAATCGGCATCGGTTAATGCAGTTCAGGTATTGAAAATAATCCTCATATATTTAGAATTTTTAAATAAATATTTGAAGTCTACACTTCAATCACATATTGATTGCATCATTTCAAATCGATTGTGGTGATGTAAAGAAGCCAAATTATAAAAATTGTACATGTATAACTGCAATAATTGTGTGGACTTATCTGTAAAAATCTTATCTGTAAAAAGACAGTCCAGCTAAATAATCCAGCTGTGTTTGGCAAGTACTGATGAACATAACATTTTTCTAAAATAACAGTACAGAAACAATTAATGTTTAATGATATTCTGAACATTCTGGAATATATTCTAGATATTTTAATATTCTAGAACACAAACACAAAATGAACACAAATAAAAATGAAAGAAAATGAAAAAATAACCAGACATGATTTCTGTTTTTATTACTGAAGTAAAAATGTCAACTGACTCTAGTCAGAGATTTTGAAGGCATAATTTGCATATTATATAGCGCTTTTCTACTCTGTCTGAGCACTCATACAGCACATTTACATTCATCCATTCACACAAGCACTTCCATATGTAAGTAAGCTAAGTGCTTATTGTCTAACATTCACACACATTCATACTTGGGGTTCAGTATCTTGCCCAAGGATACTTTGTCATGCAGCCTGGAGCAGCCAGGAATCGAACCACTGACCTTCCGATCAGGAGGTGACCTGCTCTACCTCCTGAGCTACAGCCACCCCTGAGCTACAGCCACCCCTGAGCTACAGCCACCCCTGAGCTACAGCCACATATTATTAACAGAAATCACTGTTGTGTAGTATTACCTCCTGTGTATTATTTTGCCCAGCCACAGCACTGAGCACACCATAATACAGCCACCTTATATGTTAAATGCTAATTCTAAACTCTTTGGCCTTCAAATTGTTATTGGTTGTTCTTGTTATTTTGTCTGTGTATTTACATTTCATAAACATGCATCTTTCCAGTTTCAAGAACATGCTGATGCTAAAGCCATCTTGTTCATGAGAACAAAATCCTCAAAATGCACTAAATGAATTAAACATGACTCCATAATTGACTGTACATTATAAAGCAGCAGGAGACAGGGAGGCAGAGTCAGAGTGAGAGAGCTGCACAGACACTGCAGAGACTAATGAGCTAACTGCGGGGCATTCTTCCTCATGTGACTACTGTAATTGGGTCACTCAATAGCCCTGTGTGGTGATGGTGCTGCTGGTTTAAAGGAGCTTAGAGCTATCTGACGGCCGGGCCCACACTACTCTGAAGATGTGAGCCACAGCAGCAGCATCGTCCAGATAACTGCCTCCAACCAGCCCACTGTCTGCTCACTGACTGTACATGTAGGCAGTGAGGGAGGTGTCTGAGGCTTACGTGAAACAACATAGCCTCAGAAATGTTAAGAAAATAGCTTTCCAGTATTTGGGTTTTGTTCTAAGAATTGTTTTGTTTTAGATTTTTTAGGTCAGTAATTTATCCTTGTTCATAAGCATTGGAATTTAAATGAGCCAAATCAACTGGATGTTAAAGGATGCGGTTCAGTTGAATCCTAATAAATCTGCAGCTCTTGAAAAACAATCCTTATTTTCTTTATCTTGCTCTACTGATAAAAAGACCCTTGGCATATAGAAATCTGTTTACGTTCTTCCTTTGCTGAAAGGCAGAGATCTATTAAGCTCCATTAACTGGAGACAGATGCAGAGCACCGAGGTTAAACAAGTTTTTTTTATTAACAAACAACAGTCTTTGTGGAAGGATTTGCTCATGACTGTGGCGACAGTCTCCTCGCGTCTCTCCCTCTCTCTCTCTCTTCCTCTTCCCTTGCTCTCCTGTGAGTGAGCGTCCAGCTTCACAATCGGGGTTGTGCACTTGCGGTGCAATGATCTGGGGACATCATGGAAAGAGCTTCAACTTCTTATAGCCAGAGTTTTTTTTAGAGCCAGACTTTTCAAAAGCTCCACCTCTGAAATACAAAGATAGAGGAGAGAGAGCATCAGTATGGAGACAGAGAAAAGAGCAGGCTGACCAGGAGGGACTTACTTATTGTTTTAGTTTAGTAAGTGTTGCTCTCTGTGTCTTGTGTTCAGTTTAACTTCCCACGTCTCATTATGCTGTTTTCAGATGTGTTCTCCACCTGTTCTGTGGTCCCAGTGTTTCAGAGTGTTCTCTGCTTTTGCTGGGTCACTCTGTTTTCTTTAAATTTCTGGACTTCTGGACAATTTCTCTTGTTTGATCTGCATAAAATGCTTGCTTTGAGTGTGACTCCTGTGTCCTGCTTGTGGGTACATAAGATTAATCCACATAGCTAATCATGAAAGTGAACTCTGTGATGGGGTGGGAGTTGGGGGTGGCTGTAGCTCAGGAGGTAAAGGAGGTCAACTACTAATTGGAAGGTTGGCAGTTTGATCCACGGCTGCTCTAGTCTGCAGTCCAGGCAAGATACTGAAGCCCAAGTTGCTCTCTCATCAGAATGTGACTTTTAGAAAGGACTTCGGCATAGAAAAAGTGCTTGTGTGAATGAGGCATGTTGTATAAAGTGCTTTTAGTGCTCAAGTAGGGCAGAAAGGTGCAATTTAAGAACCAGTCCATTTAGGAATAACTATGTTACATTTTCTTAATTCAAGAACTACTGGATACATACATTTTTCTGATTTCTTCAGTCATGTCTTCACACAGTGATGAAGCTGTTTATATACATTAACTTAGTAACATGAGGATACAACACCATGTTGTCAAGTTTACTGAAGAACAATATTTCATTTGATATTGGAGGATTTGAATGACAGCAATTCTGCAAATGAAGAATAAATAATACTTAAGAACACCACTACAGCATAAAAGTAATGGAGATACCTCTGATAACACAAAATGGAACTTATGGGAATTGTACTCTGCTGAAATGTTGATAGTTAGCTGTTGTGGCCCCAGCAAAAGAAAAGGAAAGAAGTACCTTAAATTCCAAAATTTGAGCCAATCAAAATGAGGCTGGGGTGGGTATGCAGTTGTTGTTGGAACACGTGGTCTCGGCTCTTCAGTACTCTTGGGATGCGGATGGCCTGGTCCTCCTGGGTCTTCCTCTGTCTGTCTCTGGCTCCCAGAGGGTGTTGTTGTGGCTTCTCACCCTCATTATCAAGTACATTTCATCACACACACACACACACACACACACACACACACACACACACACACACACACACACACACACACACACACACACACACACAAAAGAAGCCTATCATATTGATTCATGTAGTTTCATAGA
>VUQJ01044940.1:6923-17934 GCA_015108635.1 Andinoacara biseriatus | reverse complement strand
AATATAATTATTGTGTGTAGGCTAGGTTTGTTTTTCTGATTAAGAAGCTGGATTGGATTGCTGAACCAGATCCTTGGATTCTCTCCGGACGGAGATGGCGAGCCTATGCCCAGAGCAGAACTGAACATCCGTTGAAGAACCTCATTCTTCTAGTCTGTGCGAACATCAATGTGGTAACAACACAAGCCACTGAACGCAAAAAGGAGCTGAACTTAAAAGACTAAACACATTTTGACTTGACTGACGACTTAAACTACAAACTGAAATATTGAGCTCAATTAGACTGAAGTTTTTTGGTTTTTGATTTTGCCGGCTTGTTGTTGTTATTATTATTATTATTATTGCTCTAATTAAGGCTCTAATTAAGGTGTTTTATTTATTTTTTTATTGTTTTAAAATAATAATTATCTTTTGCTCAAATCCTGCCTCCAGCCACTTCATTTTACATTCACCTTGTTTCCTATTGTAATCCTGTTGAACCTAGCAACTGGTCTATGTGGTTTGAGTTATTCTGAGTTATTTGAGTCCAGGGTTACATATATATAGCACACTCACTTTTGCTGCTCACATTTGTCCCTCTACTGCCTCTTTATATTTATATTCCATCCATTACACAACTGAGTTTACAATGATATACATAATATCATAACAATACCATAATATTTGTTATTTAATTTAAATGCTTCAAAAGGCACCAACAGGGTCCAGCAGTCCAGTTCAGAGACTTTAATTAGCGGAGGTGAAGTTCAGCCTGCTATAGCTCCCTGTGTTAGTACAGCTTTCTATTAAAAATGCAACCCATAACTTGAAGCCTTAGTATTATATATAATTATTTATTTAGTATTATAAAGTTAGTAGAAACCAAAGCTCTGACAGACTGGTGAAGGTTTGCAAATATTGTCTAATTTAAAAAAAAAATGCAGACATACTGCAAATATGTTGCAATCAACATCTGCATTGATTGATCTGCAACTTGTCTGCGACGTGTCTCTTTGCAGTCCGGAACTCAATTCAACTGGTTGCCAAATGGTTATTTTCCTTCATAAAAGCAAAGTTGGTGAGCACTTGTGTCATTTTACAGTTAAACTGTCATCTAGCAGCAACTACATCACATCTGAACTTCTCTTTCACATCTACGAGGTTCATGTAGTTCATGTGAAACGGATTTGCAGTTTTCACTGATTAAGCACAATTAATCACTATATTATCACAGAGTATAGTAGTATGAACCAAAACTTGACCTCAATTCAGCCACAAACTGATAGCAGACTGACTCCATTTTGTTGTTTTACTGTTTATTCTTATTGCAGTAAAGTCATTTTGAAGATGGCAGCTGACTGTGAGGGGTCACAGACCTGGTCCCAATCTTTGAAGCAATCATTTCAAAGGCATCGGCATCGCACACGGTCTCAATCACTTTGGTTGTGCCGCGGTTTCCAGCCACTATTTTCCTTAGTATGACTTTAGCATTAGATACCACTTTAGTTCATTAATTTACTTTATCTGAATCTGAAATTGTCAGTGCCAAATCTAAATCTCAGATGATTCATTTTGAGGTTGTTTGTTTTTGGGTTTTTTTGATTGATTGATGCTAATTAGAGTATCTGCAGAAAATTCTGGAAAGCATTGGATTTGTTTTTCATGAAAAAGCCTTTAGAAGGTATTCTGTTTAATTCATTGACTCACCTCCATTTTATTTTTTTGTGAGCAAAAACATCTGGGACTGCAGCCACTTTAGCTTAAAAGCCTTTTAACTCGTACGGGCCAAGTGTCAGTTTTAGCAAAAAACATAAATGAACTAAAATGAACGGAATATTTTTCCTAATTGGTTAAGCCATCCACCCATAAATTTTCTGCCACTTATCTGGGTCACTGTACACCATTATGTCCCTAATAGTGTTTTATAGTCATTTGCCTATGAAAACTGTATTAAATTGCATTGTATTAACGTTTTGTGTAACATTGCCCAGGAAGATGTTGGATGGATGGATTGTTTACTGCGCTCTTTGCTCCACCTGACTCACCTCAAGCGCAGTGCTGTGAAGCTGAGGAAAGCAGTGAACTGGCCAGTGTTCCTGCTGTGCACCTAATTATCTACAACACACACACACACAAAAAAAAACAATTAAATTCTGTCACCCATGAACAACCAGAGCTTTGTGTCCGTCACCCTCACACTTGACAAGGCGACACCTCTGCTGCGCCGCATCCAGCAAACGCCTTAATCAGAGTGGGAGGACGGATGAACTGCTGGGAAAGTGGAGGTAAGAGAGATGGAGAGGGATGGAGATTAAACGACAGAGAAAGTCTATTTTTGACTGTGAACTGGAGGTCTCCACCTTACCGTTTCCGTGGCAGAGCAGCACATTAATTTTGCATACTAAATTTCTGTCAGGATCAAATAGTCTCAGTTCAAGGCCCAAATTAGCAGCAGAAGCGCCATCAAAGGCCAGAGGATGATGAATATTTTTTGCCTGATGGAGACGGAAGCTCAGGGAAGGTGATATGTTGGGTCATCAGGACTAGACAGCGGGGTCAGTAGAGAGAAGGAAAGGTTATTAGTTTTCCAGTATGTCATAAATCATAAAGACAGTATAGAGCACAACTGACTGTCAGGGCAGTTCTCCAAATAAATTCTTGTCTGTACCATCAGGGAGGCATCTATTCATCCTAAATTCACAGTGCATCATGTATTTAGTCATTGTGAGCTTACCTTCATATTGAGATGATAGCAGACTGCTGGTAATTTGTCAGCTGAATCTCCTGTTCTACCACATCCCAAAGGTGCTCTGTTGGACTGAGATCTGGTGACTGTGGAGGTCATTTGAGTACACTAAACTCAGAATGATGGTTAAAAAAAAATCTGTTTGAGATGATTTGAGCTTTGTGACATGGTACGTCATCCTGCTGGTAGCCGCCATTAGAAGATGGGTATACTGTGGTCATAAAAGGAGGGACATTAAATGATGCTCAATGAGTACTAAAGACCCCAAAACTGTCACAAAACACATTTTTCAGTTTTCTTCTTGTATTTTGTTTGACCTTTGTAGCCTGGTCATCAGCCAAATAAATGGCCCGTTTCTGAAGTACTTAGACCAGCCCGTCTGGCACCGGCAACAGCGCCACGTTCAAAGTCACTTAAATTACATTTCGTTCACAATCTGATGAATTGTTTAAATGTCAGCAGTTTGTCTTTGTGCCTAAATACATCGAGTTGCTGCCACATCTTTGGCTCAATAGATAGACATTAATGAGCAGTTGAATAGATGTACCTAATGAAGGGACCTGTGAGTCTATAGTGGTTTTGACCACTCAAGGCGTTTTAAATTACAAGCCACATTCATCCAATTTAAAATCGATGAATTAACATCCATCTGTCAATCCATCCTCCATCCATCCATCTATCCATTTTCTATGGATGGATGGAATTAATCTAGCATGAGCACACTGATTCCATGCAAACTCCACACAGAAAGGCCCAGCAAGGTTCAAACACAGGAACACTGCATGCTGAGGGTGGAATGGACAGAAGCATAAAACCACAAAACACTCAAGTGTATGTGAAAATCTCAGCACATGAAGCAAAATTTCCAGCAGTAAGTAAAAGATATGTTTTGGGGAATTTTGGTGAACTGAACTCTGACTACTTGACCTGTTAGTTAACAGCATTTCACCTAAAGGCACAGCATAAAAGCATGACCCATGAACAGCAGGCCAGCGTCAGACAGGGCAGCAGCAAGAGTGTTTCTATTGATCTTGGCATTGCTGTTTAGCAGTTAGTACAGAGACCCAGACATGTGACCTCTGGCCCTCTGATCAATAAGCTTTTTTGTCTTTACTTTACTTTGTCATTACTTAGTTTTTTCCATTAGATCACACAGTCTTTTAATTTAGCAAACAAAATGAAAAGACAGGGAGACAAATGGGTTTCATGAGTGTTTTAATGGACATTGTACCACAAATGTTGGACCTAAAGATAAACACAAAGGTAGAGACAACCACAGTCATAAGTATGCCTGGTGCATGGAAAAATGCAGAACCACAGCGACACATGCTACGTGACTGATAGTGAAGCTCAGTACATCCCTGATTTATTTTTACACCCTTCTAGTGTTCGAAGAGCTAGTTACCAAGCTTCAGAGTCTGAGTGTGTTGGAATCTCGTTAGAGTTGTCAGGCAAACTCAGCACCAAGGAGATGTGAATCACAGCTCAGGCAGGTCAAGGTGAGATTGATTCGGTAAATGCACATGTGGATCTCCATCACAGCACAAAGGCACAGAGATGAAGGAGTCTCTGTCCTGTATAGGGTCTGTTTTGTGCTCCTGCACGCCTGACTGATGGCTGAAGAGTGGGTATTCTGGGCAGCTCATGAGAAATAATGCTTGGCCTGCCACCATGATAAAGAAGAAGGTGTTGGACAGGCTGGTTTACAGTGAGACATATGTAAAGAGCTCAGTGCCTCACTGATGGCAAATGATGTGACAGCCGTGAAGACCACAGGCTGCCTCCTGTGATGTGATAAGAACACCTGTGGTCTAAGTAGGTGCTGCACAGGCTCTCGTGTGCAGCATGTGTGTGCGGTCACGCAAACACGTACAGGGTGTGTTCGGTGGTATGTTTCAGAGCTTCTGTCATATCTGAAAACCCTCTCAATGAACCCTCGCATGAAGTCTGTTACTGTCTGCAGCACAGTAAGCTGTAACCTGATAAACCCTTGTGCCCTCAGTGAGCCCCTTTCTGAGACCTCAAACTCAATTACAGCCCACCCACTCCATAATCCCTGCTGCAGTTCTGTTACTTGTGTTTCTTTTTTTAATGTGGTTTAGGGAATTTACATTCACTTAAACAAGGCAGAGTATGGAGTGAAATGAGACAAAGGGGTTGGGTTAAGGAGGAGGAAAAAACTGCAGGCATAATAAAAAATTTCATGTATCTAATTAGATGGTGTTGTAAGCATTTTTATTTTAGAACAAGGCTGCAGGATTATTAAAGTACTGCTGTGCACGTTTTTCTGTTTTCCAGGATGCAGATAAACAAAGTTACCCAACACCGCAGTGAGTGTAATTTCACCTCATTTGGAGCCATTAATAATTCTAACAGCCATTTATAAAAGACTACATCTTTGCTTTTGTTTGTTCATGTTTTAATTTTGTGCCACCTTGTAAATCGGCTGCTCTAGTTAATGTATTGCACTATTTTCGATGGTTACTTTGCAGCTTCTTTATGATTTGCAGAGTTGCACATCATAGTTTCCATAACTTGTTTTGTGGGTTATATATTTAGCCCATAAAAACAATAATAAAAATGATAATTTAAAAAAAAGGTACCCTGATAGTGACATCACAGGGGAGTGTCAAGGGTGGCCTGCTGAAGTGGTTCCAGAGGAATTATCTGCCCGTCCAATGAAAACTATGACAACTATGTTGTGTTTGTGTGTATTTATTTGTTCTAGGGTTTGTTTGTTTGTTTTTTCCATTTGCTTGTTTGCCATTGGTTATCAAGCAGTCGACTGCTTTTCTATTGAATATTTTGAAGGTGTCCAGCACCCACTGGAAATAAAAACGGACAGATTGCCTCCCACCAGGTGACTTGTGCAATCGTCTTGAGATTGAAAGCATCACCTAGAGGCCAAGGGTGCTGCACGCTGGGGCAAATAATCAGTCACCGATGGCAAAAACATTCGGTGCAATCACCCAGCAGCCATTAGTTCCTAGCTGCAAAGAGGCTTGCGTCCTGTTTTTACTCAAACGTGACCGCGGCTTTAACAACAACTAAATGCAGCATTCAGCTTGGACATTGTTCTGTCCTAGGCAGATCTGTAAAAATTGGAACTTGAATTTTATTTTTGCCTTCTTAATAATCATGCAGATTAGCATTGCTGCACATCCACAAGCTGCTTTGCAACCCATCCCCGCACCAGCTCCCCCTGTTACGATTTAACTGCAGATGAGAATGACAGTCGAATCGTCACTAAAGTAGCTCAAAACTTCTTGAAACCCTGCAATCACAAAATAAGTACTCTGCAGTAGTTTTGCACTGCAGCCCAGGTATTCCATCCATCCATCTATCCATCCATTTTCTTCTGCTTATCTAACTTAGGTTCACAGTTGGGCTGGAGCATGGAGTGAGAGGCAGGAAACACCTTAGACAGGTCACAAATCTATTGCGGGGCTAACACAGAGAGACAGACAACCATTCACACTCACATTCACACCTGCAGCCAGTTTAGAATGAGCCTAACATGCATGTCTTTGGACTGTGGGAGGAAGAGAACCCACGCAGACACAAGGGAGAACATGCAAACTCCACACAGGAAGGCCCCGGCTGGTGGATTGGAACCCAGGAGGCAGTGGTGTTAACCACCACACCATCATGCTGCCCCAAAGTAAATTATCTTTATAGGAAATAAAGTATTTTTAAAATATGGACAGGGTTAGTTAACTAAAGCAAATAGATGTAGTTAAAGGGAAAATCTTTTGGTCTGAATCACTGCATAAAATGACGACTATTTCATATACTGGCACTGAATGTTAGGGCTAGATATAATTTGGGCTGTGCAGAATCATCTAATATGGTTGCAAAATAGGCTGTTCAATTTGGGCAGAGAGACAATCAGTGCGTCTAGGAGCTAGTTTCAGGACAGATAATAACCAGCAAACATAAAGAAGCTCAAATGTATGCTGTGGAATTCTGCATTAATATTACTATTCATGTCCCAACGTTCAGTTACGGCAGAAGATCCACAGACGGTTCAGGTGATAGCTGTCACTGATAGTATTTAGACTGGAGACACTGGCACGTGCTCAGAAAATTGTACTCACTGTAAAAAAAAAAAAAAATAAAACAGCAAATGAGCTGCAAATTAAATATAGTAAAGACAAGGATAGAAATCATTTTTGAAAGAATAGTCTGTTTGCAGAGATCACAGTGTTGGAGACCTTTGGCATTCTAGCTGTCTAGTGTTTCCTGAAGTACTTCCCAGATGTTGGATTAGGATCCAGTGACCATGGTGGCCACGCGGTTGAAAAGAGGATACCAACGCTTTTGTCTAGAAAATCAGCCATGGTGCGGTGTCCACAGAGTACATGAGTGCTTTACTTGTTCAAGATCTCTTTGTTGTGTACGAGCCTCCCGCTTTAACAACATGTGGTTTTGGCACAAACACCTCAAACATACATTTTTTCCTTCTGTTGAGTGTTTGTGCTGTTTTGTCTATTTTAATCTTTTGCTTTTGTTATCCAGACCCAGATATGACCTTTTCTTTCTGCAAGAATACCAACATTATGAAGTTACTATTTCACTGTTGACATTGATACTGATGTTTTGAGATTCATCAGTCAGCTAGCCAACAGTGAGCAACAGTTTTAGCTCTTCTACTTAAGTGGAATTTTTCCCCCCTGATGATCATGAAGTTTGCTTAGATAGATAGATACTTTATTGATCATGAAATCCTCCATGAGTCATCGTTCGCAGCAAGGAAAATGGAGCGTATGCTTTTTTAATCGTGTATAAAACACATAAGCATCAGCACACAATGTACAAAATGAATAGAATTAAATGACTGACTGCAAACACGAGTCTAGTCAGTCAAATAGCGCTTATGTCAGAGGTCATGTCTGTCAGGATAAACATGCACAATGCTCGCCTGCTGCTGCTAACACTAATCACTGATCACAACAGCTTTTTTTTTTAGGTAAATGATAAGATATGAGTGCATACTGAGTCTCACTGTTGCTACAGAATATCTGAATACATTTGATGTGTAAGTGTAAACCAGATAAATGTGAATCATACCTACAGTCTGTCTCGCTCTGTCAGAGCATGGTGAGACCACCTTGCATTCCAACCGCATTTAGTCTTCGCTTATGTGTCAGTGAGTTGGGGGCATAGATTTATTGATCACCCTCACCCACTGTTGCTCTGAAGTCCCATCTCATTCTCACTGGAGGGAGCAGCAGCAGCCAAAGAGGGGTATTAAATCGGGCAAGTCATCAGAATAGGACTGTGGAGACACCTGCGTGACACTTACGGAGCCATGGTGGTCCTTATGTGTTCAATTAAGCCTCATCCACTTCAGTCAAGCGCTGCTAAGTCCTCTTTGTAGAGATTTATTTTACGCCCTTGTATTTACTTGCAGCTAAGTGCGGAGCTGGAGGTCTGATAATGAAGGAGGTTCATTCCAGATTCAAGGCTTGTTCAATTAACTGTTTCATCTTGTAACGCACAGCCCTGTACTTTGATTTTGAAATCCTCCATGAGTCATCGTTCGCAGCAAGGAAAATGGAGCGTATGCTTTTTTAAATCTTGCATAAAACACATAAGCATCAGCACACAATGCACAAAATGAATAGAATGAAATGACTGACTGTGCAAACACAAGTCTAGTCAGTCAAACACACACACGTCCATGGCCTATTATTCCTGTGCACCACAGATGACAGTTGCAATATGAGGCTGATAGCGGGTGATTAGACAGTGACTCCTCCTAACCAACCTGCACCCTGCAGCTCAGGCTGTCACTGTTTCACAAAGAGACGGATTCGTTTGTTTTTCCTATTTTTTGTAAGTGAGCGCCACCTGCTGGCAGAGACGCGTAGCTGCAGGCTGTGACCCTTGATTGGCCTCCACAGAGAATATGCAAATATCTCTCACAAGCATGTTGACTCAGTTCTTCAGGCTTATTTTTTTTTTAAAGGATTTCTAAATTTAGCTCTTTTTTCATCTTTTAAACCTTGTATCTGTTTTGTGTGTCATTTCTTGTTGTTTCTTGGACCCCCCCAATGCGTGCAGTGGGATGCTGCACGCAGTGGGAGGGTTAGTCACTTCCAGTAAAACAGAATTTATTTTAATTCAATTTTTTCCGTTTTTTTATATATCAAAGAATAACACCGCCTCATAGCACTTGCGACTTGCATTTAAAGATTGTGCAGTAATTGTGTTTTAACCTCTTACAGGGGGTACAAAATGTATACTTAAAAATGTAAACATGTACTCACTGGACACTTTATTAGGTACACCTGTTCAATCGCTTATTGACGCAAATAACAAATCAGCAAATCAAATGGTAATGCCGAAATGTATTTAGGCATGTAGACAAGGTCAAAACAACTTGCTGAAAACAGAGCACCAGAGACCTAAACAGTAACACAAGTAGCTTCCACAGTCACTAGATCTCAATCCAATCTTTAGGATGTGGTGAAACAGGAGACTCTCATCATGGATGCAGCTGACAAACCTGCAGCCACTGTGTGACGCTATCCTGTTAAACGGCAGTCCAGTCTGGTCCTGGCAAAGTGGACCTAATAAAGTGGCCGTAGTCTGAGGCAGACTAGCCATGGCTCTGCTTCTGAATGCAAAAAGTAATCTCCCAGGTTTTCCATGTTTTCGTTCTTTGGTTAAAAATACTACAGGTTAGATGTCCGTGCTTCAATCTCATTGGCTAAAGCCAAAAGCGACTCCAGCTCGCGTTAATGATCCGTGTGAGGATTGTGATTGGCGGAAGACTCGGGGGCTGGACCTGCTTAAAGCTGCCGCTGGAAAAATAGGCGGGATCCGGAAAGGAAGTGAACCTTCAAAATAAAGGCAAGAAAACCTGCTAATTAAACAGAACAAGGATTTATAGAAGATCGAAGACATTGTTCTTAGATGCTTTCTTACGAATAAAGCAGTGTGCCACATCTCGGCCCACATTTTTTTTTTAATGTGCAATACCTTCTCAGTTCTCTTCCACCAAATAGGTTTTTTTTTTTATGAAGAAGCAGCTGTACCAGTATGTACAGGATTTAGATTACAGATTACATTTAGATTGCATTTCAAATTGCTGTAAATTAATAGTCGATTATACAACTATTAAATCAGCATTTTTACCTGGATGTTTAATCCTATTTTCTAAAAGTTCAACTTCTTTGGATAATGTTGCTTTTATTTGAAACCCTCATTAGCTGAGATATCTGTAACAAATGACTATATTTCATTTTATGTAAGTCAACAATAGAAATTTGCAAGTATGAGTATGCTGCCACTGTTGTTCACACAAGCAAATAATGGGATTCTAACAGTGAAAGGTAATGGTCAGTGCAGCTACATAGATAGATAGATAGATAGATAGACTTTCTTATCTAGGTCTTTCCAGGTTGCAGTAGAACAGCATTTTTGCCAACATCATCCAGGAGTGGCACTGTGATACTGGCAAGAGGCGCTGAAATGAGGAAAAGGAGGTGGAGAGGAAGAAGATAATAGGTGTGTGTGTGTGTGTGTGTGTGTGTGTGTGTTTTATGAGGTTGTACTGCAGTTTAGAAAGACTTAATTATATAACAGCCCGCACAACTTATTCAAGGTTGAAGTACAAACACAGATTATTTATGGGTTCTGAATGCTGGATGCTCATTTTAATTTAGCCTGTTACACACGCCGATTTTAGCGTTGGAATATTCAATAGCAAATTACAGCCTAACTTCGCGCAATGAAACGCCACGTTTAGCAACATACATGTATTTCGTCAGGACCGTAAACAATGAAACAATTGAACTTGGAAACAATAGCTTTAGTTGGTGGCGGCCTGAATATTCATGAGATGCGTCAACAAGTCCTTCGTGGAATCTACTGTGGTGGGATGTGGCGGGGTGGGAGGGTTCAGACTACAGGGTCACTTTCAAATGCCAGATAAGGAAAACTGAGACGGAAAAGGTGCCGAGAAAGAGACTGAAGAATCATGGGAAAAGTCTGAAGATGCCCTCAAAAGACTTCTAACCCGGTTAAATTTAATTATACAGCATCAGATCACAATGAAGTTTAGGACAGTTACAGGGTAAAGACCCTACAGCATTATGATAGATACAATATTTGTGGGAATAAATGCGCAAAGTTAAAGAAGCTTCTGTCATTCTTGAAAATGCATGAGGAGTCCCACCTGAATATTAACCCTTAGGTAACTGCAAATGAAAACACCATTAAACACCATTAGTACACACACAATATGTATGTATGTGTATATATATATATATATATATA